>PVKM010001698.1:0-73335 GCA_004027735.1 Carollia perspicillata
GGGGCAGGAAATCAACTAACTAGTCAACAGGTGATACTGAAGCTGGGAAGCCAGCAGGGAGCCATCAGGGACTGATGCAGAGTGCCAGCTTCAGTTTCTATCCATATTTTTAAATTTCTACTACAAGATCATATGGTATTTGTCTTTTACCGCCTGACTTATTTCACTCAGCATAATACTGACCACAGATTACTTACACTCTACTGGGGAACGTGTTATGGTATGATGGACTGAGCACAAATGTTTACCTCCCTTCCTTTCCATAATCTCACTAAAATGATAGAAAATACATCTTCAAAATAATTAAACCATACAGGGCTAGACAACAAGAAAGGCATGCATCAATAGCCCCCCAAATTTGAGGAAATCCATAAACTTAGAAAGCATATGATATTGGATTAACAGAGGAAATAGAGGAGGGAAACCTCTAACTCACAACTGGGGTAGTAAGAGTGCTTTCTTTAAGAGAGATCCAGGAAGTGTCAAGCTCAGATTCAGGAAACACAAGAACTTAAATAGGTTTTGGTGCAATTGTCAGTGTAATTAAGAATTACATTCAGAACTACTAGGCCAATAGAGCTCCCATTCCTACTCACAGCTCTCCCTCACATTCACAGCAAACAGTGGCTGGCAGTACAGACTCGCCTCCAGGATTAAATGTGAAAACTTTATTTGCATTATAAAGAGTGTAAACTATTTATCTTGGATGGAGAGGTTCCCTGGGTGTTAGTGCCTGAAGAGATTTTGAGGTAACTTTACATCCTCACAACAGATATCTATGAACCAATGATTCTCAACCCTGCTTGCATATTAGAATCACATAGGAAGCAGTCAAGTTGAAAACAACTGCACTAAAGCAGGCTTGTAAACTTTAATGAGCATATTAACTACCTGGAGACCTTGTTAAATTGTAGATTTTGATCATCTAAACCTGAAGCAGGGCCTGAGATAATGCATTTCTACAAAGCCCCCAACCCCCAAATTCCAAGCACCTAAGAGAATCACAAAAAACTTACAGTTTCAAAACAGAATGCAAATATTCATATGAATATGAAGGTATAAACACAAATTGGAAAGTGTAAGGAGGTAGGAAGATGAAGATAAGAGTAAAAGGATGCTAATTTTATTAATTTTCACAACACACCTTTCAGGATCAATAGACACTCTCTGAAGTTAAAATGAGAAATACAGATTTAATTTGTTATTTAAATCTATTACAATACACTGAAAATAATGTAACAAGTATGAGGAAAGAAAATGGAAGAAAACCATAAAAGTGAGATAAAATTTTCATCTCTCAAGATATAAAAATAACATTCAATGAACTCTTGATATGTGCTAAACACTATTCTAAACATCTTACATGTATCACCAACACACATAATCTTCATAACAACACTGTGAGACAGGTATAAATTATTATCTCTCATTTTTACAAACAGGCTTGCTTGTACTGACAAGCAAGCAGAGGCTCAGAGAGATTAAGGAATTGTTAAAGGCCACAAAGCCAGCAAATAACAGACCCAGGCAGTCTGGCTTCAGAATCTATGCTATTAAGCCATTACAGCCTCCTGAATTGAAATGTCAACAGATGCTATTTAAAACACCAAAAAATGAAGCATAAGCATATTATCTTATGCTAAATTTGAAACTAAATGAAGAATACAAGCCTAAATTGTGTCTCTCTCTGCAAGGTTCAAGGGCAACTGGGGCATGGAGGTGAGGATATTAATTTTACTTTTATATACTTCTGAGTAGCTTGAAAGTGTTTTTGCCATGTACAAAGTTATTTAATTTTTAAAACTAGTTTAATGCCTTGAAGAAATAGGGATGAAATACACTAATATATTAATGGTAATTGTCTTATAAGGGTGAATGAGGGTCAGGGAATTATAGGCATTTTCCTCATTTTTTTCAACCTCAGTCCTTTTTAAATTTTTTGGAGTTACTTTTATGTTTTAAATAACAGAACAAACTTAAAATCTTAAAGTATAGGTCACATTGTCAGAAACAGTAGTGCCTGTTAATCCATGTATTGAAAACCAGTGGCACAGAGGAGACGAGGTGATACTGGGACCCATTTGGGACATTTTGAGAGGGAGCCTAGATCAATGAAGATATTATTAAAATGACTCTTCAAAATCAATATGGATTATTTTTAAAGTCTTCTTGATCCCTCTGCTTCTCTATCTCCTC
The DNA here is from genome assembly GCA_004027735.1 of Carollia perspicillata. Classification (NCBI taxonomy): domain Eukaryota; kingdom Metazoa; phylum Chordata; class Mammalia; order Chiroptera; family Phyllostomidae; genus Carollia; species Carollia perspicillata. Next base: position 2,197 of record PVKM010001698.1, read on the forward strand.
ACAAATGGAAAAGTAGATACCTTAAATTGGTATGTCAAGTAGCTTCTCACAGGCTACTTTTATAGTCTTTTAAATATAAGAAACAATTCTAGGACATCAAAAATAGTTTCTCTTTGAGGCTTTCATGCAAACAGATCTCAGATAGGCTACATTGAGCATGGCCAAGATAACAAGAAAGCTGCCTTCTTGAAAAACACTACAATTCCCCCATACAAGGCATTCTTTATGGACAGATAACTCATCCTGACAGCTCTGAAGGTCTTAAATTCCTTCGGTAGTTCCCTTATGGATGTCTTTGTCCTGGCTAAGTTCAAGATGCCAGCTAATCTGAGATCCCTTGAAATTAATTGTTCATTTTGATCAACCTAAAGGGCTGAATGAATATGGGAAATCTTTTAGCATTAAATTTTCCAGTAGAGGTGACTCAATATAACCTAGAATTTGCAGGGGCAGATGGCTCAGGATTTCAGCACTCAATGGATATGGTCCTAGGAACTCAGCTAGAGACTCCATTGTAGTCTACTTAATGATATAATACACAGTTTATTTCCTGATTTGCAAAGTAATCCCAAGATAGAGTTGAGAAGAATACAAATAGTAAAGAAATAGTCATGGAGCTACTTATGGTTGTTTTTTATTTCTTATTTTTAAAGATTTTATTTATTTATTTTTAGAGAGGGGAAGGGACAGAGAAAGAGGGAGAGAAACAACAATGTGTGCTTGCTTTGTGTGCACCCCCTACTAGGGAACCTGGTTGGTAACCCAGGCATGTGCTCTGACCAGGAACCGAATCAGTGACCCTTTGTTTCGTAGTCTGGTGCTCAATCCACTGAGCCACACCAGCCAGGACTGATTTCTTAGTTTTATTTCTTTACAATAGTGTTGGTTGGATAATGTGTGAAGACTTCTTATACAGGATATGGCACAAGTAACACCCCTGTCTTACTACAGAAACTTTTATCACAAAATTATAAGCATGTAATTTTGTAACATAACAATATCACAGTCAAGCACACCATATTACATTTTAAGTGAAATGTTCAAATTAAAGCTATAAATTATTGCACCCATATTATTACCCCACCAACCACACTCAAGTAGACCTTAGTTCTGCCAGACACTGTATGTAGATAATATAGCTCTTAAGTGGAAAGCTCTATACTACGTGATAATATCAGTGTGATATGATTTGGTGGGGAGGGCTAAGCACAAGTGGGAAGAAGGGGCTGATGTTTACCTTGCCATTGTATCACATACATAGAAGCCAAAAACTTCTTAATTTAAAATATGTCCAGCCCTGGCTCTTCTGGCTCAATAGATTTAGTACTGCCCTGTGAACCAAAAGGTAACTGGCTCAATTCCTAGTCAGGGCACATGCCTGGGTAGGGGGCCAGGTCCCTGTTGGGGGCATGTGAAAGGCAACAAATTAACATCTCTTACACTGATGTTTCTCTCTTTCTCCCTCCACCACCCCCTCTCTAAAATTAAGTAAATAAAAAATTTTAAAAAGTAAAATAAAATAAAGTGTCTATATGCTGATGAACCAAGCTATATACAATTTTTCTCAGTAGTCAATGAAGTAATTCTTTCTTAACTCGACTTTTGTGGAAGAACAACACAGTAAAGAATGAGTTGCTCCCAGGGAGGCTTATAGATCTTACAATTTTAAGAGAGAGGACTTCCCTGCATCTCCTCTTACTGAATATTAGTGGGAGGGGTAGGGTTATTGCCTAAGAAAATAACACTGAAACAATGAAGCTTTACTTTCCTGATTCTTGTGCTTGGTTTAATTAATCATGTCTTTGAAATAATGCACTCAGATATTATTGGAATCCATTATCACACCTGGAATAATCAGATACAGAATCTTTATGAAAAATTGGGAAATTCCCAAGAAGACGGCAGATACTTAATTCAAAAGATTCCTTAATGAGAATGCTTTTAGGAGTATCTACAGTAGTACCATCTCATGATGCTTCATTCACTTGGGCAAGGTCATTTTACTGAGACTTTGCTACTGGCAAGAATATCAAAGGGTTGTTTGATCCCTACAGCTAGACGAACTTGTGGGGGTTGGGATGTGTGCCTTGTTCACAGTGCACTCATAATCTCCGTAAAGTCTCACAAGGCATGCATTTATGACTGTTGCAAGGACTTGATGAAATGCTCAGTTTCTTGCTTTTGTAACACTTAGAGTAAAATGCATAGTGAATTTTGGTGCAATGGCTAGAGTGACACTGAGTAACACTAGATATTTCTTGAAAGTTCCCAGATACTCAGAGAATATCTTGAGAAATCTGTTTTACAGATTACTTGTTAAAATGTTCTAATTTTATCAATGTTTTTGACACTATTTCATGTGGGTATGGACCAGTTCCTTCTCAAGGGGCCTCTGCACTCAGATGCTTCCCTGACAAAATATATAAAACAATAGTTTTCAAGCATTTGATAGAGGATATGTAGGTCTGCTATAATTAAGGAGAAGGTCTCAAGTTGAGGTCCACCTATTACCTGGCTTTCTGCCTGTAGAGAATTTCCAAAGTGTGGTGAGGGAAGTATGGCCCAAGCAGAAAATAGTACTCTCATTGGGTGAAGGAAAAAGTTCAGAGTTATGAGCTGTTCATATTTCAAAATTTTGTAGGACATTTATTAGAAATAAGGAGGCTACAGAAATCAGTTTGGAGTACATCTGTGTTCCTTGGCCAAATCCTCAGCTGAACAGAGATTTCAGACCTCACATAGTGCTGAGGATATATTAGAGTGGTGGCTGATATTTTGGAGCGATATCTCAAATGTAAATATTCTATCTAAAGAGTATGGGGTCTCAACTCCAAGCAAGTCTCCCCAGACTACAGCACCAGAGCTGGGAAGAGGCAAACATATAACATCCGGATGTGCAAATCATCAGGGATTCTGTCTGCCAGGGAGAGATGGGAGTTTGCTAAAAACACAGGTACCCTCTTAAAGGGCCATCACACAAAATGTAATTCACAGCCACTTGCCCTAGGCTCTGGGAGAGGGAGGGTGGAGTCAACTAGAATTGCAGAAGGAGAAACTGGGGTTGCTGACTCTGGGATAGAAGTGAAGAGGCAGCCACCAGGATTCCTGTGCTGAGACAATTTCCCACACCACAGATACCATCTTTCTTGGGTGAAGATCTCCTTTCCTTACAGCATCAGACTAGGGTAATGCAATAACCCCATGCTTTATATTCCCTGTTGCAACACCCTGCAGAGATTGTGCCCTGCTGAGGAGTCAGCAGTCTAGGCTGGGATGGAGATGTCTGCACACACTCAGAGGGTTTCAGTGACTGAGTTCTGTGCATTTAGGACAGGAGACATTCCCCCCACTTTCCAATGAACCTGACAGTGCCTCCCACTCACAGGAGATCAGCTAGCCCCACTCTCCAGGTTTCTGGCAGTCCTACCCTCCCAACCCCTGGTGGCTCATCCCTACAGAGGTCAAAGCAGAATCTAGGACAGATTGGGTTGTGTGGCCCTGAAGCAGAAGCCACTCCCCCTGTATTCCCCAAATCCTGACCAGCACCTTTCCATCCTGGGAGATCCACTAGTCCAATCCTCTCAACTCCTGGCAGACCCAAGCTCCTGGCAGAATATGGATCAGACTGAGCTGTATGGTTCTAGGACAGGGCCATTTTTCCCTTGCTCATAAGATCCCTGGAGAGCCTTCCTTTCACACAGCCAAATCTTGGTCTTTTCAGGCATGATAAACACTGATTGCCTCACCCTGATGACTCCTTGAGACCCCATGCCACCACAAATATCTGTGAGTACCCAGGAGATGACAGCTAGATTTGGTATATCCTGGAACATTTGCCGAGTGGCCCCAGACCCAGCACTGGCACCAAGTTTGAACCTATCAATCTGTTGAACTTCATTCATCCTCACCTGGTGACTCACTGAGAACCTACCTCATGCAAATTGAGCACCACCAGAGGCTCTCACAGTGACTCAGCTTAACAGGTGGAGGCAGGCAGAGGTGAATTTTGAGGTAACTTGGGCCTTTTACTGACCTGCTCCCAGCCTCAATGCTGGTGGAAGCCAGCCTTGGTGCACAGCTTGGTTCTCCCCATGCATACCCAGTCCCAGCAGAAGCAACCACAAACTGTTGATGCTTTTTATCTTCAAACAAAATGCCAAGGGCCATTCACAGGCAGTGTCTGACATTGTCCAGAGTCTTACCAAGAGGTTCCAGAACCAACATGCATTTACCAGCTTCAGACATCAGAGCAGGATCCAATAAGCTTCACAAATATTACATGTGAAGGGAGGTCTCAACAGGCACCTGTCCCTGGTAAGGTGAATACTGCTTTATGTGGCCAGCACCTGAACATCAGCTCATACTCTATGGTCAGAGTTGATCCTCACATTGAGCCAACCTGAGGGTCCATACAATGGATGAACTTGCCAATAGTGATCAAGACTCAATTACAACAGGAAATGCCACATAACCCACACAAAGGCCATTCCTGGAACATCCAGATCAGGGGATCAAGGAGACTGCACCACTGGGTCCCACAGGATACCTACTAAGCCACACTTCTGGGACTAGTAATCATAGCATATCTACCTAACACATAAAAACAAACACAAAGAGGCAGTCAAAATGGGGAGACAAAGAAACCTGCTCCTTAAGAAAGAATAAGAGAAATCTCCAGAAAAGAGCTAAATAAAATAGAAAAGCAATTTATAGATATGGAATTCAGCAAAATGGTTATAATGATGTCAGGAAACTCAGTGAGAATTTTAAAAACATACTCAAAATATATCCCACTTGATCATCATATATGAAGTTTTTGATGTATTGCTCTATTCATTTTAGTAATATTTCATTGAGGATTTTGGCTTCTATGCTCATATCAGGGTACTTATGTTCTTTTGAATTAGCGTTTTGGGTTTCTTTGAATATATTACCAGATCACTGACTCAAAGGGCAGATCATTTAAAAATTTTTCCCCTTTGCCCCCCCCCTCAGTCAATCCCCCTTCTATTGTTCATCTCCACAGGTCATGTGGTAAATTCTTTGACTACTATTGTATTTTACATCTCCATGGCTATTCTATAACTACCTATTTGTATTCCTTAATCTCCTCACCTCTTTCCCCATTCTCCTCCTTCCCCTCCCATCTGGCAACCTTCCATTAACTAGCTCTTTTTCTTTTTGTGCTGAATCCCTCCACTCCCTAACTTCTCCTACCCCTCCCCACTAGCTGTCATTTGTTCTCCATCTATGAGTCTGTCTCTGTTTTTCCTGTTAGTTTACTTTGTTCCTTAGATTCCACATATGAGTGAAATCATATGGTATTTGTCTTTTCTCTGATTGGCTTATTTCACTTAGCATAATGTTCTCCAGGTTCATCCACACTGTTGCAAAGAGTAAAATTTTCGTCTTTTTTATGGCTGAGTAGAATTCCATTATGTAAATGTCCCATAGTTGTTTTATCCACTCATCTATTGATGGACACTTACGCTTCTTCCATATCTTGGTGATTGTAAATAATGCTGCAGTGAACACAGGGGTGCTTATATTCCTTTGAATTAGTGTTTTGGGTTCCTTTGGATACATTCTCAGAAGTGAGATAGCTGGGTCAAAGGAAAGATCCATTGTTATTTTTTAAAGATTTTATTTATTTATTTTTAAAGAGAGGGGAATATAGTACATTTACATTTAGAGAGCGGGGAGTACAATACATTTGCTGAGGCCACACAGCAAATGGAGAAAGAGAGGGAGGGAAACATCAGTATGTGGTTGCCTCATACATGTCCCCACTGTGGACCTGATCCACATTTCCCCTGACTGGGAGTCCAACAGGCGATTCTTTGGTTCACAGACCAGCATTCAATCCACTGAGCCATACCAGCCAGGGCCATTTTTAATTTTTTGAGGAGTCCCCATATTGCTTTCCACAGTGGCTGCAGCAATCTGCATTCCCACCACAGTGCAAAGGGGTTTCCCCATTCTCCACATCCTTGCCAGCACTTGTTTATTGATGTATTGATGATAACCATTCTGACAAAATGAGGTGATATCTCCTTGTGGTTTTAATTTTTATTTTTTGATGATTACTGATGTTGATAATCTTTTCATATGTTTATGGGCTATATGTATGTCCTCTTTGGAGAAGTGTCTATTCAGTTCCTTTGCCTGTTTTTTAATTGGATTGTTTGCTTTTTTGGTGTTGAGTTTTATAAGTTCTTTATACATTTTGGATATTAACCTTTATCAGATGGTCTCATTTGCTGTGCAAAAACTTTTTAGTTTGTTGTATTCCTATTTGTTTACTGTTTCTTTTGTTTCCCTTGTCTGGGGAAATATATCTGATAAATTACTGATATAAGCAAATGTCTGAAAATTTACTTCCTTGTTTACTTCTATGATTTTTATAATTTTTGGTCTAAAATTTAATTCTCTAATCCATTTTGAGTTTATTTTTTTGCGTGGTGTAAGAATGTGGTCTAGATTCATTTTTTCTGCATGTATCTGTCCAATTTTCTCAGCACCATTGAATAAACTTTTAGCCCATTGTATGTGCTTCTTTCCTCCATTGAATATTAATTGAGTATAAAGGTGTGGATTGGTTTCTGGGCTCTCTATTTTGTTCCATTGATTGATGTGTCTGTTTTCATGCCAGTGCCAGGCTGTTTTGATTACTATGGCCTTGTAGTATACTTTAATATTAGGTAGTGTGACTCTTCAATTTGATGCTTCTTTCTCAAGATTGTTGTTGTGAGACAGGGCCTTTTGTGATTCCATATACATTTTTGGAATATTTTTTCCTAGTTCTGTGAAATACATCATTGGTATCTTGATAGGAATTGCATTGAATCTATAGATTGCTTTGGGTAGTATGGATATTTTAGTGACACTAATTCTTCCTCTCCACTTATTTGTATCTTCTTCAATTTATTTCTTCAATGTCTTATAATTTTCTTGGAAAAGGTCTTTTACATCCTTGGTTAATTTATTCCTACACATTTTATTTTTTAAGCAATTGTGAATGGTTTGTTTTCTTAATTTCTCTTTCTGTTAGTTAATTATTGGTATGTAAAAATGCAATTGATTTCTGGATGTCAATTTTGTATCCTGCTACTTTGCTGAATTCACTTATCAGTTCTAGTAGTTTCTTGGTGGAATTTTTGGAGTTTGCTATGTACAGTGTCATGTCATCTACAAATAAAAACAGTTTTACTTCTACTTTTCCTCTTTGGATGCCTTTTATTTCTTCTTATCTGATTGCTGTGGATAGGATTTCAAATTACTATGTTGCATAAGAGAGGAGCAGATGGACACCTCTGTCTTGTTCCTGATCTTAAGGGGAGCATTTGTAGTTTTTGCCCATTGAGTATGATGCTGGAACTAGGTTGGTCATATATGGCCTGCATTATGTCAGGTATGTTCCCTCCATTACAACTTTGCTGAGAGTTTTTATCATAAACGAGTGCTGGAAAATATCAAATGCTTTTTCTGAATCTATTGATATGACAATGTGGTTTTTATCCTTCATTTTTTTATGAGATGAATCACATTTATTGATTTGGAAATTTACCAAACTTACACTCATGGAATAAATCTCACTTGATCAAGGTGTATAATATTTTTATGTATCGCTTAATTCAGCTTACTAATATTTTGCTGAGGATTTTAGCATCTATGTTCATCAGGGATATTTTTTGTAGTGTTTTTTTTTATGGTTTTGAAATTAGGATAATGCTGGCCTCTAAAAATGAGCTTCATAGCTGTCCCTGCTCTTGAATTTTTTGAAATAGTTTGATAAGGAGAGGTGTTATTTCTTCCTGGAATGTTTGGTAAAATTTACCTGTGAAGCCATCTGGTCCAGGGCTTTTACTTGTTGGGTGTTTTTTTATTAGTGCTTCAATTTCACTAGGTATAATCTACCTTTTCATATTCTCTGACTCTCCAGATGTAGCTTTAGAAGATTACATGTTTAAAGAAGTGTGTCCATTTCATTCAGGTTGTCCAATTTCTTGGCATATAGTTTTTCATAATAATTTCTTAAAATCCTTTCTATTTCTGTGGTATCTGTTATAATTCCTCCTCTTTCATTTCTTATTTTATTTATTTGAGTCTTCTCTCTTTTTTTCTTGAGTCTGGTTAAAGGTCTATCAATCTTGTTTATCTTCTAAAAGAAGCAGGTCTTGGATTCATTAATCTTTTATAACATTTTAGTCAATATTTAATGTATTTCCACTTTGATCTTTATTAGTTCCTTCCTTCTACACAATGTAGGCTTTGTTTGTTATTCTTTTTCAAATTTTTAATGTATAAAGTTAGATTGTTTGTTGGAGATTTTACTTGTTTTTTTTCTGTTTTGTTTTGTTTTTTAGATAGGCCTGTAATGGTATGAATTTCCCTCTTAGGATTGCTTTCTCTGTGTCCCAGAATTTTGGAATTTTGTATTCTCATTTTCATTTGTTTCAAGGTATCTTGATTTTCTTCTTGATTTTTTTTGTTGACCCATTCGCTTTTAATAATATGTTATTTATTTTTCATGTCTTTGTATTTTTCAGTGTTCTCGTTTTTTAAAACATTTTTATTATTGTTGTTCCATTACAGTTGTCACCACTTCCCCCCATTACTCTCCCTTGCCCTATCCACCCCTTTTGTTGTTTTTGTCCATGGGTCCTTAATACATGTTTCTTGACAACCCTTCCCCTTCTTTCACCTGTTATCCCCCTCCCCCTTCCCTTCCCTCTGGTTATTGTCAGTTTGATCTGTATTTCAATGTCTCTGATTATATTTTGCTTGCTTGTTTGTTTTGTTGATTAGGTTCCACTTAAAGGTGAGATCATATGGTATTTGTCTTTCACCGCTTGGCTTATTTCACTTAGCATAATGCTTTCCAGTTCCATCCATGCTGTTGTAAAGGGTAGGAGCTCCTTCTTCCTTTCTGCTGCATATTATTCCATTGTGTGTATGTACCATAGTTTTTTGATCCACTCATTTACTGATGGGCACTTAGGTTGATCTCAGCACTTGGCTATTGTGAATTGTGCTTCTATGAACATTGGGGTCCATAGGTTCTTTTGAAATAGTATTTCAAAAGATTCTTAGGATATAATCCCAGCAGTAGAATCCTGGATCCAAAGGCAGTTCCATTTATTGTTTTTGAGGAAATTCCATACTGTTTTCTACCATGGCTGTACCAGTCTGTGTTCCCACCAACAGTGCACTAGGGTTACCTTTTCTCTGCATCCTTGCTAGCACTTGCTTTTTGATTTATTAATGATGACCATTCTGACAGGTGTGAGGTGATACTTCATTGTGGTGGTGTAAATTTGCATGTCTTTGATGGCTAGCGATGTTGAGTATCTTTTCATATGTCTATGGGCCACCTATATGTCCTTTTTGGAGAATTGTCTATCCAGGCCCTTTGCCCATTTTTAATTGGATTATTTGTCTTCCTAGTGTTGAGTTCTATGAGTTCTTTATGTATTTTGGTGAAAAAAACCTTGTATAATGTATGGTTGGCAAACATATATTCCCATTCAGTCAGTTCCTTCTTCATTTTGTTGATGGTTTCTTTAGCTGTTCAGAAACTTTCTAAATGGATGTAGTCACATTTGTTTACATTTTCCTTTATTTCCCTTGCCTTAGGAGATATATTGGCAAAAATATTGTTATGGGAGATATCTGAAATTTTACTGCCCATGTTATCTTCTAGGACTTCTATGGTATCATTACATATACTTAAATGTTTTATCCATATAGAGTTTATTCTGGTGTATGGTATAATTTGGTGGTCTAGTTTATTTCTTTTGCATGTACCAGTCCAGTTCTATCAACACCATTTATTGAAGAGACTGTCTTTACAACATTGCATATTCATGTCCCATTTGTCAAATATTATTGACCATAAAAGTGTGGGCCTATTTCTGGGCTCTCTATTCAGTTCCATTGATCTATGTGTCTGTTATTATGCCAGTGCCAGGCTGTTTTGATTACAGTGGCTTTGTAATATAGTTTGATATCAGGTATTGTGATCCCTCCTACTTTGTTCTTTCTCAAAATTGCTGTGGCTATTCAGGGTTGTTTTTGGTTCCATACAAATTTGGAGGATATTTATTCTAGATCTTTGAAATATGCCATTGGTACTCTAATAGTAATTGCATTGAATCCATAGATCACTTTGGGTAGTATGAACATTTTAATGGCATTAATTCTTCTAATCCATGTACAGAGTATATGCTTCCATTTACTTGTATCTTCCTCAATTATTTCCTTTAGTATTCTATAGTTTTCTGAGTACAGGTCTTTTACCTCCTTGGTTAAATTTATTTGAGGTACTTTTTTTTGTTGCTATAGTAAATGAGATTCTCTTGCATTTATTCAATTATTTATTTATTTATTTTCATTTTTAAAATGTAAATTTTTTGTATTTTTTCCATTACCATTAATCCCCTTATGCTCCTCTCCCCCCCCAACATCACCATATTGTTGTCCATTTTGCTGAGTCCTTCTTTCTTTTTGCTCAACTCCTCAACCCTTTAACGCCCCCATTAGCAGTCACCCTGTTCTATATCTATGAGTCTGTATTTTCCTGTTATTTCAGTTTGTTCATTAGATTCCACATATAAGTGAAATCATATGGTATTTGCCTTTCTCTGACTAGCTTATGTCAGTTAGCATAATGTTCTCCAGGTCCATTCATACCATTTAAAAGTCTAAAATTTACTGCTTTTTTACAACCGAGTAGTATTCCATTGAGTTAATGTCCTTTAGGTGTTTTATCCACTTGTCTGTTGATGGACACTTGGGTTGCTTCCATACATTGGTGATTGTAAATAATGGGGCAATGAATATGGATGTGCTTATGCTATTTCTTTTTTACTTTATTATTATTATTATTATTATTATTATTATTATTATTAATTTATTTTTAATGTTAAGGTACAGTTACCTGCCTTTGCCCCTCACAACACCTCACAGCCAAACCAGCCATCACCACCCCCTTCCCTGCTTCCCCTCTGCCTTCTTATTGTCCATGTATCCTTTATAATTGTTCCTGTAAATCCTTCACCTTTTTCCCCCATTATCCCCTCCCCTCTCCCCTCTAGTCACTGTCAGCTTGTCCTCAATTTCAATGTTTCTGGTTATATTTTGCCTGCTTGTTTGTTTTGTTGATTAGGTTCCACTTAAAAGGGAGATCATATGGTACTTGTCTTTCACCATGTGGCTTATTTCATTGAGGATAATGCTCTCCAATTCTATCCATGCTGTTGTAAAAGGAAGGAGCTCCTTCTTTCTTTCTGCTGCATAGTATTCCATTGTGTAAACATACCAGATGTTTTAGATCCATTCATTTACTGATGGGCACCTTGGTTTCTTCCAGCACTTGGCTATTGTAAATTGTGCTGTTAATAACATTGGGGTGCATAGGTTCCTTTGGATTGCTGTTTCAGGATTCTTAGGATATAATACAAACAGCGGAATCACCGGGTCAAAAGAAAGTTCCATTTTTAGTTTTCTGAGGAAATTCCATACTGTTTTCCACAGTGGTTGTGCCAGTCTGCAATCCCACCAGCAGTGCACTAGGGTTCCCTTTTCTACACATACTCTTCAACACATGTTGTTTGTTGCTTTTATGATGGCCATTCTGACCAGTGTGAAGTGGTATCTCATTGTGGTTTTAATTTACATTTCCCTGCTGGCTAGTGATGCTGAGCATCTTTTCATATGTCTCTGGATCCTCTGTATGTCCTCCTTGAAGAAGTGTCTGTTCAGGTCCTTTGCCCATTTTTTAAATTGGGTTGCTTGTCTTATTAGAGTGGAGTCATGTAAGTTCTTTATATATTTTGGAGATCAAACCTTTGACGGAGGTATCATTGGGAAATGTTTCCCTATATGGTTGGTTCTCTTTTCATTTTAATGCAATATTCTTTAGCTGTGCAGAAGCTTTTTATTTTGCTGAGGTCCCATTTGTTTATTCTTTCCTTTACATTCCTTGCTCTAGGGGACATATCAGTGAAAATATTGCTGCATGAAATATCTGAGATTTTCCTGCCTAGGTTCTCCTCTAGGACTTTAATGGTGACACGACTTATATTTAAGTCTTGTATCCACTTGGAGTTTATTTTTGTTATGGTGTAAGTTAGTGATCAAGTTTCTTTCTTTCTTTTTCTTTTTTTGTATGTAACTGTCCAGCTCTCCCAACACTATTTGTTGGAGAGGTTATTTTGTTCTATTTTATGCTGCAAGCCCCTTTGTTGAATATTAATTGACCATGGAGACTTGGGTATATTCTGGGCTCTCTGTTCCATTGGTTCATGTTTCTGTTCTTATGCCAGTACCAGGCTCTTTTGATTACAGTGGCCTTGTAATATAGTTTGATATCAGGAATTGTGATCCTTCCTACTTTGCTTTTCTTTCTCAAAAATGCTGCAATGCTGGTCACTTAGGGTTCCATATAAATTTTTAAAATGTTTTTTTCCATATCTGTGAAGTATTCCATTGGTATTTTAATACATATTGCATTGAATCTATAAATTGCTTTGGGTAGTATGGACATTTTGATGATGTTAATTCTCCTGATCCACAAACACGGTATATGCTTCCATTTGTTTGTGTCTTCCTTGATTTCTTCTTTCAATGTTGCATAGTTTTCTGAGTCTTTTACCTCCTTGATTAGGTTTATTCCTAGGTATTTTATTTTTCTTGTTGCTATATCAAATGGGATTTTTCCTCTTATATCTGTTTCTTATATTTCATTGTTAGTATACAAAAATGCCTTTCATTTCTAATATTGACTTTGTATCCTGCAGTTTTGCCCAATTCATTTTTTATGTTGAGCAGTTTTTTGATGGAGTCTATAGAATTTTCTATGTACACTATCATGTCCTCTGCAATGACAGTTTTGTTTCCTCTTTTCAAATTTTGATGCCTTTTGTTTCTTTTTCTTGTCTGAGTATTGTGGATAGGACTTCAAATTCTATGTTAGATAGGAGTGGTGAAGTGGACAACCTTGTCTTGTTCCTGATCTTAGTTCGAAAGTTTTAGTTTTTGTCCATTGAGCATGATGTTGCTGTAGGTCACTCATATATGGCCTTTATTATATTGAGGAGTGCTCTCTCTGTTCCCATTCTGCTGAGTGTTTTTATCATAAATGGGTGCTGTACCTTATCAAATGCTTTTTCTGTATCTAATGATATGATCATGTGATTTTTGTCTTTGCTTTTGTTTATGTGATGAATTGTTTACTGATTTGCAAATATTATACATCCTTGCATTCCTGGGATGAATTCCACTTACTCATGGTGTATGATATTTTTAAAGTATTGCTGGATGTGGTTTGCCAATGTTTTGTTGAGGATTTTAGTGTGTATGTTCATCAGCGATATTGGCCTGAAGTTTTCTTTCCTTTTTGTGTCCTTATCTCATTTTGGGATTAGGATGACGCTGGCTTCATAAAAAGAGTTTGAGAGGCTTCCATCTTCTTGAATGTTTTTGGAATAATCTGTGAAGAATAGAGGTTAGTTCTTCCTTAAATGCTTTGTGGACTTGTCCTTTGAAACTGTCCTGTCCAGAGCTTTTTTGTGCTGGGAGTTTTTTGATTACTGCTTCAATTTTGTCAGATGTTATTGGTCTGTTCTGGCTTCCTGCTTCCTCTTCATTCAGGTTAGAGGATTGTATTTTTCTAGAAATTTGTCCATTTCACCTAGGTTTTCAAATTTCTTGGCATATAGTTCCTCATAGAAATTTCTTACTATTCTTTATATTTCTGTGGTATCAGTTGTAATCTCTCATCTTTCATTTCTGTTTATTTGGGTTCTCTCTCTTTTTTCTTGATGAGCCTGATTAAAGGCTTGTCAATTTTGTTTATCTTTTCAAAAAACCAGCTCTTGGATTTATTGATCCTTACAATTGTGCTCTTAGTCTCTATGTCATTTAATTCTACTCTGATTTTGGTTATTTCTTTCTATTTGCTTTGGGCTGTCTAAGTTGTTGTTCTTCAAATTCTTGTAGGTGTAGTGTTAGGTTGTTTGTTGGAAATGTTTTCATCTTTTTTAGGTAGACCTGTATCATTATGTGTTGGGAACCATTCTGCCTGGTTTCAGGAGTTGTAACCACCCCCTTGGCTAAGACTGAGTGAGCAACCTCCAGACTGTGAGCCACTGAGGAAACAAAGCTTATCTCCTTGGCAAGAGTGCTGCTTGTACCATCTCTGGCCCGCAACACTTGGTCAGTTAGTCCATGATGGGTACGACCCCTCAGAGGAGAGGCAACCCAAGCCAGGCATGATCATGTGGGAGACCATCAAGGTAGGGCACAGGGGGCCTGCAGCAAAATGGGGGCAAAAGACCCTCATTCCCCCAGCTATTTTGACATAGCCCAAGTTCCCTTTCCAACTGGGAGAAGCGCTTCCTGGCTCTAATCCTCTTAAGCCTGAATCTATGATGGGGAGTGGATGCATCCCTCTGCCGGCTAAATTGGGTTCTAGGGTGATTGGGCATAAGAAAGAATTTGTAAAGTCCTGTGAAGCCTGCTTTGCTAAGTGTGCTCTCATTCATATGATAAGGGTCCAGGCAGGAAATGAGTATGTCTGCTAAAGTTTTTGCAACCCCCTTACTTGACAGACACTGACTCAGATTAAGCCTTCAGATTTCTTTGAAATGTTATCTATTGTTTGATCCTTGCTGCCTGACATTGATTGATGAGCTTTACCTGTATCCCTGTGTTTTATGGACCTAAAAAAAACCATTGAGGATAGCACTCCTGGCCCTTCTCCTTTGAGATCGACCACCTTTCCTCCCCAAGTAGATCATGTCTTGGTAGTTTTGTTCTCATTTGTGGTGGACGGGGGGCCCTGCAGGCAGAGCGCCCCGCCCCCACAATTATGAATTTCCCTCTCATGGCTTCCTTAGCTGTGTCCCATAAATTTTGGGTTTTTGTGAGTTCATTTTCACTAGTTTCCAGAAACTTTTTGGTTTCTTTTCAATCTCATTCTTGACCCATTTATTATTTAATATCATGCCATTCAATCTCTGTGATTTTTGAGTACTTTTGAGTGTTTTCCATGAGGTAAGTTTCTAGTTTCAGTCCCTTGTGGTCAGAGAAAATGCTTGATATGACTTCAACTTTCTTGAATTTGTTGATGCTTGTTTTGTGTCCTATCATGTGGTCTATCTTTGAAAATGTTCCATGTGCATTTGTAAAGAATGTGTATTAGCCTTCTTTGGGATGAAAGACTCTAAATGTATCAGTTAAGTACATTTGATCTAGGATATTGTGTGCCACAATAATTGTATTGCTGTCAAGATCTTTCTTGAGGTCCTCCAAGATTTTCTTTATATATTTGGTGCTCCTATGTTGGGTGCATATATATTTACAATATTTATGTCTTTTTGATGGATTCTTCCCTTGAGTATCATAAAGTGACCTTCTGGGTCTCTCTTTATGACCTTTTTTTGGAAGTCTATTTTGTTTGTTATGAGTATTGTTACCTTGGCTTTTTTTTTCTGTCTATTTGCTTGGAATAATTTTTTCCAACCCTTCACTCTCAGTCTGTGTAGGTCTTCTGTTCTGAGGTGAGTCTTTTGTAGTTAGCATATGTGTGGGTCATGATTTCTTATCCATTCAGCTATTCTATGTCTTTTGAGTGGAACATTTAATCCATGAACACTTAAGGTTATTATTGATAGGAACTTGTTCATTTCCATTATACTCCCTTTTTACCTTTGTTCCTTTCTCTCTCACTATTTTTCTTCCACTTCTTAAAGAAGACCCTTTAGCATCTCTTGCAGAGCTGTTTTTTGGAAGTGTATTCATTTAGACTTCTTTTGTCTGGGAAGGTCCTTATTTGGCCTTCTATCTTGATTGAGAACCTTCCTGGGTAACGTAGCCTTGGTTTCAGGCCTCTGGTTCTCATTACTTGGAATATTTCTTGCCATTCCCTTCTGGCTTAAAGTATTTTCATTGAGATTCAGCTGCTAGCCTTATCCGGGCTCCGTTGTATGTTACTCCCTGTTTCTCCCTTGCTGCCTTTAAGACTCTCTCTTTGTCTTGGAATTTTGCCATTTTAATTATGCTGTGTCTTGCAGTGTCTTTTGGTTCCTTTTGATTGGGACTCTCTGTGTTTCCTGGATTTGCATGACTTTTTCTCTCATCAATTTAGGAAAGTTTTCCATCATTACTTTTTCAAGCAGGTTTTCTATCCCTTGCTCTTCCACTTCTCCTTCTGGTATCCCTATTATGAATATTATTATATTTCACATTTTCCTATATTTCCCTTAACACCTCTTCATTCTTTCCGAGCCTCTTTTCATTTTCTTGCTCTTTTTGGGTATTTTTTTCTACCTTGTCCTCCAGCTGGCTGATTCAATCCTCTGCTTCATCCAGCGTGTTTGTAATTCCTTGTAGTGTGTGCTTTCTTTTATTTTTGAGATTTTATTGTTCATTTCTTCCTGGTTTTTGTTTATAGTTTCTATTTCATTTTTCATACTGTTGTAGTTTCACTCAGTTCTTTGGAGTTTTCTGTGAGTTCCTTGAACATCTCTATCAACATTATTTTTAATTCTGTATCTGATAGTTTGCTTACCTCCATTTCATTTAGCTCTTTTAGTGTGGTATCTTCCATTCTTTTTGATTGCATGTTCCTTTTTTGTCTCCCCATTTTTGGTGACTCATTTTTTTTTTGTTTCTGTGCTTCTTTGTGATTTGCTTTGCTAGCTGTCTTTGTAGGGTGAAATTTTATGGTAGGAATTGTATAGGGTTAAGTGGTGTGGTCTCTTTGATCTCCTTGTCTGGATGCTCTAGGTTTGTCCTTTCTTCTGTTTGTGTGGGCTCTCTTGTTGTACTTGTCTTTTTACATTTTGGTGGTTCCTTTGTTGGTGGTTTCTCTCTTCCAACAGGCATGCCAATGTTTATAGCTCCCACCTATTCTTGTATGTGATCAGTAGCCAGAGGGTAGGGAATATGGATTCAGACAGTTGGAGAGTATTGTATGACATTTAAAGTACCAGCAAGTAGAGAAGGGATAGGAATTTCTTTGGATAAGTATATCATTATCTGTGAATTTTCACCCAACTAGACACTTGTTATGAAAGGTGAAAGAGAGATAAGAGTCTTGTTAGAGGTGAGGAGGATTGTGAACTGAATAAAAAAAAACAGAGCACTTATGCAAGGATAGATGATGAGATATAGTGAGAGTAAAGGATAGAAAGTAGGCATGGTTTGAGAGAGAATAGTGAATCACAACAATAATGATGCTTGGGAATAAATTGTAGTGGGCTAAGATTAGGGAGGGTTGCTGTGTAGCATGTACAATTATATGGAACAACAATTATTTACAATAGTACTGGAGCAACAATAATATAACAAGAAATAAATGACTTGGATAACCAAAACAGGAAGCACACAATCATGAGTAGTGTGTAATTGGAACACCAGTGAAGTGAAAGAAGGAAAAATAAAATACAATAAAGAGAGAATAAGGAAAACCACTCAAACAATGCAATTAAAAAGAAATAAAATGAAGGAAACTGAACATTAGCAAGAGCAATAAAAATACTAATAAAATAAAAGAAGTAAAAATAAGGAAAAAATAATAATAATATGCATCAACAATAAAACACCAGCTCTATGGGTAGCACAATGACATTTGTCTTGGTTTTTCCATTTTGGGGGTCAGCCTCCTGCTTCCCCTTTGGATCTGTCCATGAATCCTTTGTAACTCTACATCTTATAGTCTCACATGAGGGGAGAAAAAAGGAAAAAAGAGATTAAAGAAAAAATAAGCCTCCTACTGACTTTAAACTTGTTCAGTGAGTTCTGCTGGTCTTCCTTGATGCCACAGGAAGTGAGGTGGGGCACTAGACTTCACTTTTCTTTCTTCCTTTGGTTTTGAGATGATGGGGTCATGTCTGGGCTGCCATATTTACAGTTGCCCAGCCTCTGGCCCAGGTCCTCTGTGAGCTGCCAGGCTCAAATCAGCCACTCAGTCTCTGGGTGCACAGCTTCAGTTAACCTTGGGTGTGCTGTTCCAATCAGTCAATCAGCCTCTGGGTGTGCAGCATGAGTCAAGCTCAGGAGCACAGTTCTACTCGGTCTCCCAGTCTCGGACATGCAGCACCCACAGCCCCTCAGTCTCTGGGCATGCACCATGAGTCAAGTTCAAGCATGCTGTTCCACTCAGCCTGTCAGCCTCTGGGTGCATGGAGCTCAAATCACCCCTGGGGCAAGCCAGCTGCTGCTTGAGACTTCCTTACAAAGCAGCTGCCTGCTGTTCTTAACAAGCTCACAACTTTTCACACAGCCCAACTTTCCAACCACTCCAGAGACTCTTTGAGTCAGGGTCTGACATGGCCCAACTCCTCCCTTATCTGTGTCACCTGGCACCCCAATTTCTCTGGTGCTGACATCTAGAGTCCCAGTGCATGTGTACTGCCTCTGTGTGTCTCCCACTTCATCTCTATTTCCCCCAGTGACTTCCAGCATCCAGGTTCCTCCTGGGACCAAGCTCTCCTCCCTGCTTTGGTAGGGGAGGAAGCTGGTGATCTATTCCTCCTTCCCATATCCTGTGGCAGGCACTGAGCTGGGGTCCACAGCAGCCTAGGTCCCTATGCAGATCCCAGGGACCTTACCATCCCAGCACAATCTTCTCACCATCTGTTTTTCAATATCCTGCACAATTTTTGACCTCCAAACCTCATATAAGCTGGGATTCCATTGGCTGTTCACTCTATTCCTCAGAAGATTGGCTAGGTGTTTTAGCTGGGCACAGGGAGAACTGAGCTCCTCTTCCACCTACCTCACCACCATCTTCCCAATTCTATGTTATTTCTAATTAATGTTTTAGGTTCATTTGGATATATTCCCAAAAGTGGGATTGCTGGATCAAAAGGCAGATCCATTCTTAGTTTTTTTTGTGGTGTCTACATGCTGCTTTCCACAATGGCTACATCAATCTACATTCTAATCAACAATATAAAAGGGCTCCCCTTTCTCCACATCCTCACTTGTACTTGTTTGTTGATTTATTGATGATAGACATTCTGACATGTGTGAAATGGTATCTCATTGTGGTTTTAATTTGCATTTCTATGATGATTAGTGACATTGAGCATCTTTTCATATGTCTATTAGCCATCTGTATATCCTCTTTGAAGAAGTGTCTGTTCAGATTGTCTTTCTGATTGTTTATTGTTGATGTACAAAAAAAGCCAATTATTTCTTAATGTTGACTTTGTTGCCAAATTTACTTATTAGGTGAAGTCCTTTTTTTGGTGGAGCCAGTAGGGTTTTCTATGTATACTATCATGTTGTCTGTGAACAATGACAGTTTTACTTCACCTTTCTCAATTGAATGCCTTTTGTTTCTTCTTGTCTGATCACAGTGGCTAGGATTTCCAGTACTGTGTTGAATAAGAGTGGTGAGTACAGATACCCTTGTCTTGTTTCTGATCATAAGGGAAACAGCTTTAGCTTTTGCCCATTAAGTATGATTTTGGCAGTAGGATTTTTGTATATGGCCTTTATTATGTTGAGGTGTGCTCCCTCTATTCCCACTTTGCTGAACGTTTTTTATTATAAATGAGTGCTGGACTTGTCAAATACTTTTTGAGCACCTATTGACATGATCTTATGATTTTTTCTTTCATTTGGTTTATGTGATGTACCACAATTATTTATAAATATTGTACCATGCTTACATTCATAGAATAAATCCCACTTGATCATGGTGTATGATCTTTTTGATGTAATGTTGTATCTGGGTTGCTACTATTTGGTTGAGAATTTTAGAATCTATATCCATCAGAGATATTGGGCTGTAACTTTCTTTCTTTGCTGTTTCTTTACCTGGTTTTGGAATTAGGATAATCCTAGCCTTGTCAAAAGAGTGTGGAGGTTGTCCCTATTCTTGAACTATTTTGAATAGCTTGTGAATGATAGGTGTTCTTTCAATGTTTGGTAAAATTCACCTGTGAAGTTATATGGTTGAGGGCTTTTGTTTGTCATGAGATTTTTTATTACTCCTTCAATTCTGCTTGTTGTTATTGGTCTATTCAGATTTTCTGCTTCTTTTTTGATTCAGCTATGGAAGATTGTATGTTTTTAGAAATTTATCTATTTAGCTATAGTTGTTCAATTTGTTTATAGTAATTTCTTACAATCCTTTGTAATTCTGTGGTATTGGTTGTTATTTCTTCTCTTTCAATTCTGATTTTATTTATTTGGGTGCTCTCTCTTTTTTCTTGATGAGTCTGTTAATGTTTTGTAAATTTTATTTATCTTTTCAAAGAACCAGCTTCTGGAGTCATAGATCCTTTGAAAATTTATTTTCCTCTCTATGCATTTTTAAAAAGATTTTATTTATTTATTTTTAGAGAGAGAAAGGAAAAGGAGAGGGAGAGAAATATCAATGTGTGGTTGTCTCTCATATGCCTCCTACTGGAGACCTGGCCCACAACCCAGGAATGTGCCCTGACTGGAAATCGAATCAGTGACCCTTTGGTTCACAGGCCCACGCACAATCCACTGAGCTACACCAGCCAAGGTAAGAGTAGAATAGGAGATATGAAAGACAAATTAGAGCACTAAAAATAAAATACAAGTTAAAAATTAAAAAATGTTGTAAAAATAGCAAAAATAATGAAAGAACCCAGTGGATTCAACTCAGCAGAGTTTAGATCTTGCCTCTGATTTCTCCCTTTGGATACTGCTCTGATGTGTGAGTCTGGTGTAAGCCAATGTCAGATGCTGTTCATGTCTGGCCCTCAGCAGTCTTTCAAAGCTCAATCAATCCACAGTTTGTGGCTGATTCTTCAGGGCTTATCTGCTCCCCAGGTGGGCCAAGCTGCTCTGCAAAGCTGTGTTTTATCAGCACTGGATACAAGGGTGTCTCAGCAAATGTGCCAAGTCACCACCAGATCCACCTCTTCCTGTCTCTGCCCACTGGCCTGCTATTAATCTTAGATTAGTCGCAAACCTGACTATTTCTGAGAGGGCTTCTGGAAGAAATGGGGAATTGTGATTCCTGGATCTCCCATGGAAGGTGCCTTTAAGACTTAAGGAAAGATGGGAGGCTGTTCCCCCTTCTCTGAGCCACTAGTCTCCATCTGTCTGGGATTATTTTTCTGTACTCAGCAGGGCAGGGCCACTAGTAAGCCTCCAGAGCCCAAATTTTGATTCTGACAAATGCCAAGATGGCATTTGTGTTTCTGTGGCTCTCCTGTGAGGGGTAAGAACCAAGTCTGTTTCCTAGGAATGTGTATGGATTGACTACACCCTACTGCTAGTCTCTGATGACCCCTGAGTTGGTTTATGATGCTGTCTCCTCAGAAAGTGTTAAGATACAAGATGAGGGAAAAGAAAGATAAACAAACAAATAAAATAAAACACCAAGACAGAGCAAAAATGAAAAAAGAACAAAAAAGATGCAGGGTGGAGCAAAAAAGATTTCAGAGATTGTGGTCAGGGGAATTCTAGAGGGTGGGGAGAGTGGTATACAATAGAATAAAGTATTTGATTTTCCCCTGGAAGGGGCTCTTTTCAAGAAAGATGGCTACTGTGGAGCCCAGGTATATCCCATCCCCCAAAAATCCTACAGCTGCTTCCCCAAGTCTCTCCCCAATGCCTCCCACTCCAGAATCTTAATCAATGCTATTGAGAGAGCAAAATGATAAATCCTTGGAAAGCAATTTAGCAATTTCTTATAAGGTTCAATATCTACCTACTGTATACTAAAGTCCATCCACCCCTACACAGTAATCCAAGACAAATGAAAATATATGTTCATAAAAAAGTACATACAAATCATTCCATTAATATGAAATCCTGCAACACAAAAAACTAACCTTTGATGATAGAAATCAGAAGCATGGTTGCTTGGGAGTGATAGGGTTGACTAGGAGGTCTTGAGGGAATTGGCAGGGTAATTGGAAATTTTCTACATTTTGATTAGTTTGTAAATAAAATGAACACATGCATTTTACAAAACTGATGTGTCACACTTAAAATCTAAGCATTTCACTGGATGTAAATTGTAACTTGTATTAGTTTTATATTGCTGCAAAGCAAATTACCGTAAACTTACTGACTTAAAACAACAGTCATACTTATTACTTTGCAGTTCCTGTTGGTCAGATGTCCAGAATAGCATGACTCTTATCTTCTCAGGGTAACCCAATACTGAAATACAGGTCTCCGCTGGGTTGAGTTCTTATTTTGAAGTTCTGGAGGAAAATATGCTTCCAAACTTATTCTTTTGTAAAATATTTTATTTTATTTTATCTTAATTGCTGTTTAAGTACACTTTTCTGTCTTTTACTCCCATCCCAGCCAAACCTCCCAGTCCTCCCCACCTCCCTCCCATTTCCACACTACCTAGTATTTATCCATGTGTCCTTTATACTTGTTCCTGTAAACCCTTACCCTTTTCCCCTGAAATTCCCTCCCCTCTCACCTCTGGTCACTGTCAGTCTGTTCTCTATTTCAGTGCCTTGGTTATATTTTGCTTGTTTCTTTGTTTTGTGGTTTAGGTTCCTATTAAAACTGAGTCATATGGTATTTGTCTTTCACCACCTGGTATATTTCACTTAGCATAATCCTTTGCAGTTTCATCCATGCTGTTGCAAAGGGTAGGGTCTCCTTTCTTTCTGCTGCATAGAATTCCATTGTGTATATGTACTGTAGTTTTTTGATCCATTCATTTACTGATGGGCACCTAGGTTGCTTCCAACACTTGGCTATTATAAATTGTGCTGCTATGAACATTGGGGTGCATAGGTTCTTTTGGATTGGTGTTTCAGTGTTCTTAGGACATAATGCTAGCAGTGCAATTGCTGGTTCAAAAGGCAGATCCATTTTTAGTTTTCTGAGAAAATTCCATACTGTTTTCAATAGTGGTTGTACCAGTCTGCAATCTCACCAGCAGTAAACTAGAGTCCCCTTTTCTCCACAACCTCTCCAACATTTGTTGTTTGTTGCTTTGTTTATGATGGCCATTCTGACCAGTGTGAGGTGGTACTTCATTGTGGTTTTAATTTGAACCTCTGATAGTGAACAATACTGAGCATCTTTTCATATGTCTCTGGATCCTTTGTATGTCCTCCTTGGAGAACTGTCTGTTCAAGTCCTTTGCCCATTTTTTAATTGGGTTGCTTGTATTCTTGGAGTGGAGTTGTGTAAGTTCTTTATATACTTTGGAGATTAAACCCTTGTCTGAGGTATCATTGCAAATATGTTTACCCATACAGTTGGTTCTCTTTTGACCATAGAGACTTGGATTTATTTCTGGGCTCTCTGTTCTGTTCCACTGGTCCATGTGCCTGTTTTTATGCCAGTACCAGGCTGTTTTGATTACAGTGGCCTTGTAATACCATCTGGTATCAGGTATTGTGATCCCTCCTACTTTGCACTTGTTTCTCAAAATTGCAGCAGCTATTTGGGGTCATCTATGGTTCCATATATATTTTGAAAGTGTTTATTTTATGTCTGTGAAATATGCCATTGGTACTTTAATAGGTATTGCATTGAATATGTAAATTGCTTTGGGTCATATGTACATTTTGATTATGTTAATTCTTATGATCCATGAACACATTATATGTTTCCATTTGTTTGTGTTTTTCTTAATTTCTTTCCTCAGTGTTGTGTAGTTTTAATGAATAGAGGTCTTTTACTTCCTTGGTTAGATTTATTTCTAGGTGTTTATTTTTCTTGTTGCTATATCAAATGGGATTTTGTTCTTGATTTCTGTTTCTGATGTTTTATTGTTGGTATACAAAAATGCCTTTAATTTCTGGATATTGACTTTGTATCCTACTGTCTTGCCAAATTCATTTATTAGGTCAAGCAGTTTTTTGGGCAGTCTATAGGACTTTCTATGTACACTGTTGTGTCATCTGCTAACAATGACAGTTTTATTTCCTCCTTTCCGATTTGGATACCTTTTATTTTCTTTTCTTGTCTAATCACTATGGCTAAAACTTCCAATACTGTATTGAATAGTGGTCATGAAAATGGACAACCTTGTCTTGTTGCTGACCTTAGTGGAAAAGATTTTTTTTCCCCATTGAGTATGATGATGTCTGTAGGTCTCTCATATATGGTCATTATCATGTTAGGGAATGCTCCCCTTCTCCCACTTTGCTGAGTGTTTTTATCATAAATGGGTGCTGTATCTTATCAAATGCTTTTTCTGCATCTATTGATATGATCATGTGATTTTTGTCTTTTCTTTTGTTTATGTGGTGTATTACATTTAGTGACTTGCAAATATTGTACTATCCTTGCATCTCCAAGATGAATCCCACTTACTCATGGTGTATGATCTTTTTAAAGTATTGTTGGATGCAGTTTGACAATATTTTGTTGAGGATTTTAGCGTCTATGTTCATCAGCAATATTGGCTTCAAGTTTTCTTTCTTTGTTGTGTCTTTATCTGGTTTTGGGATTAGGATGATGCTGGCTTCATAAAAAGAGTTTGGGAGTCTTCCATCATCTTGGATTTTTTGGAATAGTGTGTGAAGGTTAGGGGTTAGCTCTTCCTTAAACGCTTTTTAGAATTCTCCAGTGAAACTGTTCTGTCCAGGGATTTTGTGTGTTGGGAGTCCTTTGATTACTGCTTCAAGTTCATCTGCTGTTATTGGTCTGTTCAGGATTTCTGTTTCTTCTGTATTGAGTTTGGGAAGATTATATTTCTCTAAAAACTTGTACATTTCACCTTGGGTTTTAAATTTCCTGGCATACAGTTCTTCATAGTAATTTTTCCCAATCCTTTGTTTTCCTGTAATATCAGTTGTAATCTCTCCTCTTTCATTTCTGATTGTGTTTATTTGGGTCCTCTTTTTTTCTTGGTGAATCTGCTTAAGGCTTGAATCTGCTTAAGCCTTTTGAAGGCTTGTCGATGTTGTTTATCTTTTCAAAGTTCCAGCTTGTGGATTCGTTGATCCTTAGAATTGTGCTTTTAGTCTCTCTGTCCTTATTCTGCTCTAACCTTGGTTATTTCCTTCCTTCTACTTGCTCTGAGCTGCTTGTTGTTGTTCCTTGAGTTCTCATAGGCATAGGGTTGGGTTGTTTATTGGAAAAGTTTTTTATCTTTTTTAGGTAGACCTGCATCGCTATGAACTTCCCTCTCAGGACTGCCTTTGCTGTGTCCCATAAATTCTGGGGTTTTAGGAATTCATTTTCATTTCCTTCCAGAAAAATCTGATTTCTCCCCTAATTTAATTCTTGACCCATTCATTGTTTAATAGCATTCTATTCAGTCTCCATGGTTTTGAGTGTTTGGGTTTTTTTCCTTGGCGTTGGTTTATAGCTTCAGGCCCTTGTGGTCAGGGAAAATGCTTGGTATGATTTCATTTTTTAAAAAAATTTGTTGAGGCTTGTTTTGTGTCCTATTACATGGTCTTTCTTTGTAAATATTCCACATACATTTGAAAAGAATGTCTATTCAGCTCCTTTGGAATGAAGAGCTCTCTATATATCAGCTAAGTCCATTTCATCTAGGGCATTGTTCAATGCCACAATACCTTTGTTCATATTTTGTTTGGAAGATATGTCCATTTGTGACAGTGGGGTGTTAAAATCCCCTACTATAATTGTGTTGCTGTCAATATCTTTCCTGAAGTCCTCTAATATTTTCTTTATGTATTTGGGTGCTCCTATATTGGGTGCATATATATTTACAATGTTTATGTCTTCTTGGTGGATTCTTCCCTTGAGTATCATGAAGTGACCTTCTGGGTCTCTCTTTATGGCCCTTTTTTTGAAGTCTATTTTTTCTGATATGAGTATTGCTACCCTGGCTTTTTTCCCATCCATTTGCCTGGAAAATTTGTTTCTGTCCTTCACTTTCAGTCTTTGTAGGTCTTTTGTCCTGAGGTGGGTCTCTTGTAGGCAGCATATGTGTGGGTCATGCTTTCTTTTCCATTCAGCTATTCTGTCTTTTGATTGGAGCATTTAATCTGTTTACATTTACAGTTATTATGGATAGGTACTTATTGATTGCCATTTTTGTACCTCTGTTCCTCTCTCTCTATCTTTTCCTTCCTTTTCTTAAAGCAGACCCTTTAGAATTTTTTGCAGAGCTGGTTTTGTGTAGGTGTGTTCTTTTAGACTTCTTCTGTCCGGGAAGCTACTTATTTAGCTCTCTATCTTGATTGAGAGCCTTGCTCGGTAAAGTAGCCTTAGTTTCAGGCATCTGGTTCTCATTACTTGGAGTATTTCTTGCCATCCTATTCTGGCTTAGAATGTTTCCATTTATAATTTAGCTGCTAAACTTATTGGGGTTCCCTTGTATGTTACTTCTTGTTTTTCCCTGGCTTCCTTTACGATTCTCTCCTTGTCTTAGTGTTTTGCCATTTTAATGATGATGAGTCTTGAAGTGGGCCTCTTTGGGTTCCTCTTGATTGGGACTCTCTGTGTTTCCTGGATTTGTGTGACGTTTTCTCTCATGTAACTAGAGAAGCTTTCCATCATTACCTTTTCAAATAGGTTTTCTATCCCTTACTCTTCTTCTCCTTCTGGTTTTTCTATTATATGGATATTATTACATTTCATATGGTGTTGCATTTCTCTTAATCCCTCTTCATTCTTTCTGAGCTTCTTTTCCTTTTCTTACTCTTTCTGGGTGTTTTTTTTCCTACTATGTGCTCTAGCTCACTGATCCGATCCTCTGCTTTATCTATCCTGCTTTTGGTTCCTTCTACTGTGTTATTCAGCTCAGAAATTGTATTCTTCATTTCCTCTTTGCCCATGTTGACATTTTCTATTTCCTTTTTCTTGTTGATATAGTTTGCAGCGAGTTCAATGTAGTTTCCCTGTAATTTGTGGTATTTCATTGTGAGCTCATTGCGCTTCCTGATAACCCTGGCTTTGAACTCAATATCTGATATTTGAGTTGCCTCTATTTCATTTAGCATTCTTTCTGAGGCTTCCTCCTTTCCTTTCATTTGGGAATTATTTCTTTGTCTTCCCATTGTTTGTGAGAGTTTTTTTGTTAGCCTCAGCCTCTTAAATTGTTGTATTCTGACTCTCTGGGTTTATGGTATGAACTTCTGTGGTAGAATACCTGTGAGATTCAGTGTTGCAGTCTCCTTGATTTCCCGAGCTCACTGATCTTGGCTGTCTTTTATGTTGGCTCTGTGTATGTCGTTGTGTTTTGATGGCTGTTGGGGCTTTCTTTGGTGGGTCCTTCCCACCAGCTGGTTAACTGAGGGTCACTGTGTCCACCACCTCTTGTATTTTGTCGTGCTGGTGATGGCAGGCTGTGTTGAAGGTGGTTTTTCCATGTGTACAAAATTTTGAGGCTTCTCTCTTGCTCTTGTTCAGTTGTTTGTACTGGGTAATTTCTCCACTATTTAGTTGCATTTCCAAATAAGTCCTCAATTAAGGTTAGTGTTGCTTTCACTCCCTCCTTCATCTTCTTCTGTTGTTATGTGTTGGTGGTTCCATTGTTGTTTGATTTCCTCTTCCCATGGGTATGCTTGTGTTCACAGCTTCCCCATACTCTTTTTTTGTGATCAGTTGGTGGGAGAAGCAACATGGTTTAAGACAACAGGAGAGTATTCTATGATATTTACAGTAGCAGCCAGTGGAGAAGAGATAGGAGATGCTTTGTCTATGTATAGTGTTAACCATGATATTCTACCCAACTGGCCACTTTTTAGAAAGGATGGAAAGAATATAAGACTCTTGTTGGAGAGGGAAGGTTTGTGAGTTGGATCTAGAAGGCAGTGAGGTTATGGGAAGTCAGATTCTGAGGTAAGGTGAGGGTAAAGGATAGTAAATAGGTGTAGTGTGTGAGAGAATATGGTTGACCACTAGTAATAGAGTTTAGGAAAGCCTGAAGTGGGCTAAGGTCTGGAAGGTGTGTTGTGTAGGATTTACATTTGTATGAAACAGCTATTATTTACAATAATATTAAAGCAACAATCATATGACAGAATCTATGTGATCTGATGACAAGAATAGAGAGTATAGGATCTTACATAGTGTGCTAATAGAACATAAATTAAGGATAGTAAATTAGCAATACACTATGAAAGACAGAACAGGGGAAACCTGTCAAATGATACAATGTAACTAGCCAAGTAAAGAAGACTAAACAGAAAGAAGAGGAATACAAAAACACTATTAAAATAAAAGATGTAAGAATAATGAAAAATGATAATACAAACATGCAACAACTTACAGGTTCTCTGTAATAGCAAAGTGAAATTTGTCTCACTGTCTCAGCTGTTGGGATACCCCCTCTTTGGGTCCAACTCTGATCTTTTCACAGTTTATTTGTCACTTGTGGGTATTTAAAGAAAAAAATCAGGCAAAAGGAGAAAAAAGAGATAAAATTGGAAAGAAAGAAAGAAGGAATAAAATAAGAAAGATGTAGAGGAAAAGGGAGCTGAGAGATGAAAAATAATAAAAATTAAAAAAATAAAATATTACTTTAAAAAAAAGCCTCTTGCTTTTTTCAAACTGGCCAAACTGTTTTTTCTGGTCTTGCTGGCTGCAGCAGGCTGAGGTGCTTTTCTGACTCTCAGGCAGCCTCCATGTATTCTCCCCAGGGCTAGCCACACACTCTCCTCAGAGCTAGCCTGGCACCTCTCCAAGGGGCCTTGGGTTTGGAATCCAGGCCTTCCGCAGAGCATACTCTCCCCCGGTTGCAGGCACACCTGCTCAGCCAGGCCACCTCCAGCCCCATAGGTTCAGGTGTGCACCATTTGCAGTCTTATGGAAGTGTGCCGGGGTTCCCATGCTACCTCAGGAGCTTTCCTGGCTGGGTGGGGAGGGGGCCCGAGTGATTGTTGCAGGAGAATTCCCTAAACAGTGTCTCTGTTTTCACTTTTTCTTTTTTGAGAAATTCCTCGTACTCAAGACTGCCACTCCATACAGAGGCCTGGCCTCTCACACAGCCCAGTTCTCCAATCAGACCAGTGACTATCGGGGTCAGGGCCCATCAAGCAGCGACTCTCAACTTTCCCCAACCGGCATCCACAGGCTCTGTGGGTGCTCACAGCCCCTGTGTATTTGCTGCTTTGTTCTTGTTCCCTGCTCTGTGACTTCAAGCAACCAGGTATCTCCTGGTGCTGCTCAAAGCTTGTTTGGCTGGGGAGAAAGTAATTGACCCAGCTCTCTCCCAAGAACCCTGTGGCAGACCTGGCAGGTGTCAGGCCTGGGCTTGTAGCCACCCTGGTCCCTGGTCCCTGGGACTTTATTGTCCTGAAGCACTCTCCTTGCCATCTGGTTTTTCAATGTCCACTACAAATTTTGGTCTCCTATTTTCATATGTGCTGGGGTACTGTTGGCTGTTTGCTCTGTTCCTCTGTAGATTGGCTTGTTTTTTCTCCCCTGTGTAGGGGGAAGCGGAATCTGCTCCCACCTACCTCACCACCATCTTCCTCCTCTGAAACTTATTCTTATTAATGGTCGAATTCAGTTTCTTGTGTTTGTAGGATTAAAATATCCCACTTTTTCTGAATACCTGCCAGAGACTGTTCTCAGCTTTTAAGGACTGCTTT
This sequence comes from Carollia perspicillata, assembly GCA_004027735.1. NCBI lineage: Eukaryota > Metazoa > Chordata > Mammalia > Chiroptera > Phyllostomidae > Carollia > Carollia perspicillata. The sequence continues at coordinate 31,692 of PVKM010001698.1, forward strand.
CAGTTACGTACATCATGACTTTTTATATCTTAGCAACAGAGAACCTCTCTCACATAGAATTCCTCTTGTATTTCACACATCTCTGACTCTTTCTACTGCCACCAGCCAAGGAACAATTTCAGCTTTAAAGGGTCTGATGTTATGAGGTCAGACCCAACCAAATGTCTTAAAGTGGATTGATTTGGGACTTTAATTACATCTACAGAACCTTTCACAGTAGTACCTGGATTAGTGTTTAGTTGAATAACCAGGGGCCAGAAACCTTGTGCAAGAGACATTTTACAAAGATTCCTACCATATAATTGAATTTAAAATGAAGGAGAAATTGGCTGTTTCCAACACTTGGAAATTGTAAATAATGCTACTATGAACATTGGGGTGCATGAGTTCTTTTGAATTAGTGTTTCAGGATTCTTAGGGTATAATCCCAACAGTGGGATCACTGGATCAAAAGGCAGCTCCATCTTCAGTATTTTGAGGAAATTCCATACTGTTTTCCACAGTGGCTTCACTAATCTGCATTCCTAACAACAGTGTATTAGGATTACCTTTTCTCCACAACCTTGCCAGTACTTGTTGTTTGTTGATTTGTTTATGGTGGCCATTCTTATTGGTATGAAATGGTATCTCATTGTGGTTTTAATTTGCAACTCTCTGAAGGCTAGTGATGTTGAACATTTTTTCATGTGTCTATGGGCCCTCTCTATGTCCTCCTCAGAGAAGTGTCTGTTTAGGTTGTTTGCCCATTTTTAATTGGATTGTTTGTCTTCATGGTGTGGAGTCATGTGAGTTCTTTATATACTTTGGAGAACAAACCCCTGTCTGAGGTATCATTGGCGAATATGTTTTCCCACATAGTTGGCTTCATGATAGCATGGATGGAACTGGAGAGAATTATGCCAAGTGATATAAACCAGGAAGTGAAAGATAAATACCATAATATCTCAGGTACTGAACAAAACAAGCAAATGTGCAAAATGGAACCAGAGGCATGGGAATAAAGAAAAAGCCGACAGTGATTAGAGCAGTGGAGGAGGGGGAAGGGGAGAGGGATAATGAGAGAAAGAAGAGGAAGGGACGAGTCAAGGAATATGAATACAGGACTCATGGGCATGGACAATGGGGTGGAAATTGACTGTGGGAGGGAGCATGGGCAGGGCAGAGGAGAGCAATGGGGAAAAAGGTGGGACAACTGTAACTGAGCAACAATAATAATAAAAAAATGAGCCCTGGCTAGTGTAGCTCACTGGATTGAGTGCGGGCTATGAACCAAAGGGTCATCAGTTTGATTCCTGGTCAGGGCACATGCCTGGGTTGTGGGCCAGGTCCCCAGTAGAGGGCACATGAGAGACAAACTTACATTGATGTTTCTCTCCATCTCTTTCTCCCTCCCTTACCCTTTCTCTAAAAATATATAAATACAATATTTTAAAAAAATACAAAAGGAAAATTTTTAAGTAAGAGTAAAAAGGAAAAGTTGGAAGTCTAAATCTTCAGGGATGAATAAATATTGCCAAAACGGTAAACATATTGGTTAATTTAAATGATTACCTTTAAATGGCTCCAGAAGATTAGACTATTTAAAGGTAAAATAATAATATATTGTGAGCTTTATAATATATGTATAAGAAACATGTGAGAATAATAGCAGCAAAGTCTAGATGGGTCAGAATTGGAATTATACTGTTATAAGAGTTTTACATTGTTTGTAAAGTACTAAAATAGAAATAAAATATAAACTTTAATAAGAATGTATATTGTAATCTCTAAAGCAACCACTAAAAATTATTGAAAGATGACTAAATAGCCAACAGAGAAATAAATTAAATTACTAACACATTATTGACTAATTACAAAGAAGACAGGAAAGAAAAAAGTAATAAGTACAAACAGGAAAATTGAAAACAAACAACAATATGTTAGACTTAATATGGTTGTCATATCAATAATCATATTAAATAAAAATAGATTAAATAGTTCAATTAAAAGACAGAAGTTGTCAGATTGGTTTTTAAAAGAACAAGATAAGTGTTATTTAATCTACACACTTTAAATATAAGGATATTAATATATCAGAAATATAAAGATGAGAAAGATATACAATGCAAGCACTAGTTGTCAGATAAAGTGCATGTCAAGGAAAAGACTATCACCAGAGATAAAGTCACATTATATGGTAAAAATTGTAATTCCTCAGAAACACATAATCCTAAAGGTTTGTGCACTTGAAAACATAGGTTAAATAAACAAAGGGATATATTTACATAACTGAAAGAAAAATTCAACAAACCCAGTCATAATTGAAGATTTTAACACTACTCCCACAGTAAGAGAGCATATTAGTAAGCTTATGGAAGATTTGAATAACTTGATCAAATTGACATTGATAGAACACTACATTCAACAACTGTACAATGTACACTCTTTATAAGAGATCATGGAACAGTTACTGAAACAGATTGTATGCTAGGTATTAAGACAATTATCAACTGATTTTAAAATTTTGAAAATGCTTATTTACAAAGATATAGGTACCCCTATATTTATTACAGTATTATTCACAATAGCCAAGACATGGAAATGCCTTAAGTGCACTTTGACAGATGATTATATAAAGATGTGGTACCATATACAATGGAATACTACTCAGCCAAAGAAAAAAATGAAACATTGCCATTTATGACAATGTGGGTGGATCTGGAGAATATCATGTTAAATGAAATGAGTCAAGTGGAAAAAGACAAGAACCATATGATTTCACTAGTATGTGGGACATAAAACAGACAGTAACAAGTAAACAAACAAAATAAAGAAATAAACTCATGGACACAAACAGCAGTATGGTGGTTACAAAGGGGAAGGGGAGTGAGGGGAAAATGAAGACGGTAACAGGAGTGAAACATATGGTAACAGAAGGAGATGACTTTGATGATGAGCACACAGTGGGAATACACAGATGTTGTATCATAAAGTTGTACATCTGAAACATATATAATGTTATTAATCAATGTTAGTATTATAAATTTAATTTAAAAATAGATGTCAAAAGACTGAAATATTTAAATTGAGCAGAAGTCAATTTTACTGTTTTTTTAAAATGTTGACATTTTATTTATTTATTTTTAGAGAAAGGTGAAAGGAGGGAGAAAAAGAGGGAGAGAAATATCAATGAGTAGTTGCCTGTCACATGCCCCCCACTGGGTACTTGACCTGCAACTCAGGCATGTGCCCTGACCAGGAATCAAACTGGTGACCCTTTGGTTCATAGGCTAACACTCAATCCACTGAGTCACATCAGTCAGGGCTATATTTTTGTTTTTAACAGTCCATTGCCTTAACCACTTGGCCCCTTTGTCCCATGTTTGTTTTTTAAAGATAATAAATAAATCTGAGAATAAATCCAATTACTCTCATGCTACACTGCCACTTCTTGAATCCCATACCTGTTTTTCTCTTGTTTATCCATTTATTTTGCTAATGCTCATCCTCAAGTAACTTCTTAAGAAATGGTTGCGGTGGGGTGTTAAATATCACTTGATTGGTAGTTTGGCTGGATATAGGAATTTTGGTTGAAAATAATGTTCTTTCCCAATTTTGAAAGTGTTGCAGTGTTCCAGAAGTTCATGAATTCTGGGGAAAAAAAGAATAGATAATGAAGAGGAGATTATTTAAGAATCATGCAGGAAACTTTCCCCTCTGGCACCTGTCAGTCTGTTCTCTACATCTGTGTGTCTGTTTCCATTTTGTTTGTTACTTTATTTTGTTCATTAGATTCCACATATAAGTCAGAACATATGATATAAAGGTTGAAGGACTGGATGAAAAAGATGAAGGCATTAAGCTAAAAAAATACCCTCATAGACACAGACAACCATTTTGTGAGTATCAGAGAGAAAATGGGTGGGGAAGTGAAAAAGGGAGTGGAAAATAGGATGGTAAAAGGGGGATAAATGGTGATGGAAAGACACTTGACTTGGGGTTGTGAACAGACAATGCAATATACAGATGATGTATTATAGAATTGTAGCCCTGACATTATATAATTTTATTAACCAATGTCACCCCAATAAATTCAATAAAAATAAAAAAGAAAGAGAAAAAAGAAAACCTCCTAGAACTGCAAGACACTAATTGTCTGATTGAAAGACCCTATTAGGTTCCCAGCCCAATAAATAAAACAGAAACACACACATACACAAGTCTTGTATTTGCAAAAATCTCAGATTGCCAGGAATAAAAGTTTCCAAATTTTTCAAATTTTAAAATAACCAGGTCATTTAGAGTAAATGAGAATTAGAATGGCTTCAGTTTTCTCCAAGGTTCTCAACACCTGGAAGATGATAGTACTTCTGAAATCGAGAGAGAAGATGATTTTCAACCAAAATTCCCATATTCAATCAAACTATTAATGAAATTATATCCCGCCATGTGACTTTTCTTAGGAAGCTGAGGATAAGCATTAGCAAAATAAAAGGATAAACAAGAAAACTACAGGTATGAGATTCAGGAAGTGGCAATACAGCACGAGAATCAAATCTTCATGTGTCATATCTGAAAATAGTTTTTGTCTAAGACTGAAATATTAACAATAATGTTCTAAGCATATTATTCAAAACTATGAAGTAAATAGCTAAAATGTAAAAAGTGATTGAGGAATGGTGACTAGGAATAAATTGGGGAGATAATGGTTATTTTTTCATTATAAGACTATAGTATTTGGTTCTTAAGATCATATGTATATATGTATTATTTTTAAAAATAGTGCATGTTACACATTATTAAGCAAACATTATATCTTTATTTAATTCCAGAAAGGAACATATCTAGGAAATGAAAAAATAATACCACTTTCATTTTTAGAAAGATTTTATATATTTATTTTCAGAGAGAGGGGAAGAGAGGGAGGAAGAGGGAGGGAAACATAGACATGTGAGAGAAACATCAGTTGCTTGTCTCTAGCATGCCACAAACTGGGGATCTGGCCCACAACCCAAGCATGTGCTGTGACAGGGAATGGAACCAGTGACCTTTCAGTTCACAGGCCAGTGCTCAAGCCACTGAGCCACACCAGCCAGGGTTCCCACTTACATTTTGAAGGATATATGAAACATAAATATAGAAAAAAAGGAATGATTTAGAGAATGTCTGTGTTGCATAATGGCATGTGATAGACAACTGGATTCATTCCTTGGTCCTTTGTTAAACTCTAATTTGTTCAAGCAAATCAACACCTTTGGTCTTCTTGTCTAAGAGAGTAAGTTGGTTACACATAATTATCTTCTCTTCCTCCTCCAACAACAATAACTAACACATAATCTAAATATGTCCATTCCTTTATTACAATAATTCTCACAACCACTCAATCAGGTAGGTGCAATTATTATCTACATTTTACAGATGAGAAAATCAAAGCACAGAGAGACATGCTCTATTGTCTAAGTTCTCAAGGATTGTTAGTGGCAGAGCCAGTAATCTGGTTCCAAAGTCCATGGCCTCAACAAATATACTATACTGCTTCTCACATTAAAATTCCAGATAGGGTGGAGGGGGAGGTAGAAGAGTGTAAAGGGAAGATAAATGGTGATGGACGGAGACTTGACTTGGGGTGGTAAGCACACAATACAGTATACAGATGATGTATTATAGAACTGTACACCAAAACCCTATATAACTTTATTAACCAATATGACCCTCAAAAATTCAGTAAAAAGAAAAAGAAAAATTCCACTACAATGATTATGAAGGCATAAAAGGAAGTCTAAACCAAAAAAGCCAAATTCTGCCATTTTCTGGGCAAAATACCCCAATGGTCTTCATTTACATTAACAATAAAATACAAACTTCTTACCATGGTTTCAAGAGCCTCTGCTTCCCTTCTTAACCTCATTTCCTACTGTTCTTTTGTTTCTTCATTGATTTGTAGTTATTTGGACTTTCATTTTGGTCCCTTGGTTTTGACATTTGCTTTTTGGTCTGTGGCTGATCCCTTTTCCTGAAGTTCCCTTCAGACTTTACCTAGGTTGGGTCTTTCTCATTATTCTATTTGCTCAGATCAGAATGATCTTCCCTGATTTAGGATTCCATGATTATAGAGCCACATTGGGTAAACATATTCCTTGACCAGCTTTTCTAAATCTTCCCACCAGATCTTTATATCATGTTACTCTGTTTATTTTCTTTATAAGATTTAATGCTTTCTGAGATTACCTTGTTCATTTATTGCCTTTTTTATTACTAGATTGCTTCTCATTTCTTTATCGTGTCCTCTTCCACTTTTTCTTTTCTCTGTCATGTCCTTAGTGCTTAGAATGTCACCTGGTTTAGAGTCCACTAAGTGTTCAAAAATTGCTTGTTAAGGAGTGGAGAATGCAACTGGCTGCAGACTTTCAAAAAGTTCTGGAAGAAAAAATCAGATGAAAGAATGGTCACTGGTAAAGTAGAAAAATGAGTCCACAGTTTAGAAGACACTTGGAGGGGAGGTATTGTAGCTAGAGAGATGGAGTTGGTAAATCTTTCCACAAAAACCTTAGAGTAGGAGTGAGAAATGAGCTGAAAATGAGGGAACTGAAACAGGAACGTATATGGACATATTGACCTTCTCCCCCAACATTTTCTGTTCTTCCATATTAGAATGATATAAACCTGAATATTTAACTCCAGACAAAGAATGTCTGGAAAAATCCTGAAGACCTAGTATGGCAGTTAGTGTCTCAGAAAAAAAAAAAAAAACCCTCCTCATTCTGGAAACCAGGGTTCCCAAGCACACCAGCTAATTCACTGCCTGCTCTGAAAGCAAAGCCTGCTAGACAGTAATCCCTGTTCATGTATACAAAGCTCCTTGTCAGCCTTTCTATTTTCTCATTCATAAATATGGATTAATAATCACCAGCTACAGAACACCTGAGGAAAACCTCTAATCTGAAAGAAAAAAAGACAAAATTAATAAATAATAGTCTTTGAATAAATAGAATATATGGAACTGAAGATAACTCTAAAACAACTACCACAGTCATGAAATTCTAAAACATCAGGAATAAAAATAAGATCCTAAGAATTTTTAGTAAAAAAAAACCAATTTACCCTAAAATGAACAAGAATTGTATTGACATAGAATTTATCAATACCAGATGCTATAAATTGATAGCACAATACCTATGAAGTTCTGTGGGATAGCTATTTTGAGCCCAGAATTTTAAACCAAGCAAATATGTCAACTAAGATGATAGAACAATGACATTTTCAGATATAAAAAGACTGGGAGAGTTGGCATTTTAGGCATCATTTCTTAGACATTACATTACTTGTTATAGCAAAAAGAAAGACTAAAAAATGTTGCTGTGGGATCCAAGAAGAAGTAGACCTCGAAGAGAATAATAAGAAACAAATGTTCTAGGACAGTCATAGTGCAACAGCCCATAATGTAAAATAGAAGATAAGACTGTGGGAAAGCAGTCACTAACATTGGTATACTAATGTCCAGGGCAGTCAGAGTCTTTTTATCTGGGTGTAGGCAATAAAATGACGCATTTTTTAAAATAAAGAATTTAAAGACTATAATGAAACTGAGTAAAAGTTGCTCACTTTTTTATTTCCATCATTTACTAGCAATTCTAAAAAGTGTCAGTGATGAAATACTCCTACCTAAAAAGTTCTTTTTGTGTTTTAAATTCTAAATAATTGTTGCAGTTACTATTGAGTCATGGTGACTGCTCCCATTACACTGACTTTATTATGCCAATAGTGCCCAGCAATAAAGGGGAGCTACTGGTATTACAACTGAATTTTTTAAACAACTTGAAGATATGATCAATAAATTTGTGCAGTATAAAAATAAGAGAATGTGTTTTAACTTCATCTTCAGAATACAAGGTGGAGCAAAAGTAAATTTACAGTTTTGAGTATATGAAATATAGTTTATTTTTTATTATTTTATTAATTATTGTATTGTTTTCAATGTGAACCTCTGTAAACATAATTTTACCACCCTGTATTCTTAGTTAAATCCTACAGTAGCATAACACTAGTCCTGCAAAGAAGCAATTATAATTTCAGCACACCGTGTGGCTATACACTAAACACTATAGTTATAACCACATAAACACTGGTTATTGATATTCAACTTTTAGAATCAATCAATCTGACAAATAACAGGACCCTTAAATATGGTTACCTAACAGAACAAAAATGTTATCAACCTTAACAATGTAAAAATAATGGTATAGCCGACAGTGGTTACAGAATAGATTATTAAGAGTAGCGAAAAGAAGAGTAGAAGTGTTAATGTCTTAATCTTACAAAGTAGGGTATCAAAATACATGGTACCAGAAATGGAAGTTTAATTTCTGTTAAGATTTCAGTGTACCAAGTGGAAAAACTGAGAATAAAGTTGTAGATACTCTTCCTGCAAGGTTGCAGGCACCACCTCTAATGGGGAAACTCTGCAGAACAGTCCTTCCAGGCCAAGATTCCACCCTTGGGTGCATTTCCTCAGGGGGAATAAAGAGAAACTAAAAACAGGGGCTCTCAAATTGTGAGAATTTTGGAGGAAATCACCTGGGAGCAGGACAGAGAACTTATCCACCTACTGGTGTCTTAGATTGAGAAAGAAAGTTTCATCCTCACCTGCTGTTCCATCTTGCCCCTGAAGGGAAGCTCTTTTAATCTATCCTCTGAAGTTCAGAGCTGCTGAACCCATTCCTACAAAGCAGAAAGTTGAATGTACCCATACTAAACAAACAATAAGCCTCCCCTGAGGAAGCAAGAGCCTGAGTGTCTGACAAAGACTGAAGATGTTGTCTTTGATTAAGGGTTACTCTCCCCTCAATGAGTGCCCTACAGACTTCAGTTCCAACAAGGCAGAAACTTATATCAACAGACCTGGTCTCTGCTTACAGACCCTCAACAAAGGCTCTGGGGAGAAATCAGGCAAACACAGGGAAGGGCAGAGAGGCTGTAAGAGGGATGCCAATCCTGGGGAACCTCAGCTCTTATACAGAGCTGCCATCAGCTCAAAGCAGGAAAGAGATGACCCTTTAACACTGATTGGCCCTCACATAAAATGCACAGGTAACTCTTTAGAAAATATTCACTACTGGATCAATCTGGGAAGACCAAGATATATGGCACAGGGGTAGGGGAACACACTCACCATTTTTATGGAGATCTGAACAGCCCTTCCCAAGGAAGATTCAATGTGGTCCAATCCTCTCAAGCACACCAGAAGCCCTCTCAGAACAAAATGGGTCAGTGGCTAGGAAAAGATTAATGACAGGGCCACAGATAGAGGTAGATGGAGGTGGTACCAGCAGTGCTTTTGGTCATTAGTTGACCCACCCCTGGGCCTCGTGCTGATGAAAAGTCAACAGTGCAGAGTAGCCAAGGCCATTCTGTGCAGATCTAAGCCTGCAGGAGATGGCCACAGACTAGATTGCTAATAGCTTTAAACAAGCTGCATAAATCCAGATGGGGATAGCATCTGACATTGGCTTATACCAGCTTCAGACAACTCCAGGGTCATATCCAGAAGGAGAACCCAGCAAGTACTAAACTCTGCTAATATAAATTTCACTTTGTTCTTTTTCATTATTTGCATTATTTTTCTTTTACTTAGCTTTTTAAACTTTTCTATTTTAATCAGTTTAGTTCCTACATTTTTATCATTTCATTTTTTTATTTTAAATCTCATATTTTATTCTTTCCCCTTTTACTCCATTTGCCTTCTTCCTTCCTTTTCTTCTTTTTTCATTTTAAATTTTATTTTCTCTCCTTTTTTGACCTTTTGTGGTGATTCCTTGTTTCTCTTCCTTGCTCTTATTATTTTCCTCCCTCTACCCTGTCACAATCATTTTTCTTTCCTTTAGTCATCTCACATTCCTTTTTCCTTCTTATAATATTCTTATCATCTTTCCATCTTTATTAATCTTTGCTTATTTGCCATTGAAATTTCTGTTGTGGTTGGGAGAGCTTGCTTCTATGGGTTTTGTCTTCTGTGTTGTTTTGTTTTGTTGTGTCAGCACCTGTACAGCAGAATACAAGAAAAGGTGGGGGTTGATACTCACAGTCAGCCACCATGAGGGGAGACCAGCCAATGAAAGAGCGAACAACAATCAAAACCCAAATACAACAGGAGAGCCCATATGAACTGTGTAAAGGTCATCCCTAAAGCATCCAGGTTAGGAGATCAAAGAGATGGCACTAATGAGTGCCAAAGGACTCCTACCACATGAGGCTGCCTCATTAAGACAGGCAGTCAAAGCAGATCAATCTAACACATAGAAACAAAGAAAAAGAGTCAGCTAAAATTGGAAGACAAAGAAACAACCCCCAATATAAAGGAAAGGAGGAATCCCCATAAAAAAGAGCTAAATGAAATCGAGGCAAGCAATTTGTCAGACATAGAGGTCAAAATAATGGTTATAAGGATGCTCAAAGAACTTCATGACAACTACACGAAACTTTATGGAATTACAGGGAACTGAGTGGAACTACATCATCATAAAAAAGAATGGAGAACCATGAATAAGAACAAGGTGGACATGAAGAATACAATATTTGAATTAAAAATACACTAAAAGGAATTAAAAGCAGGCTAGATGAAGCAGACCATCAAATCAGTGAATTGAAAGACAAGGTAGAAAAGACACCCAGTCAGAGTAACAAAACAAAAACATATTTAAAAAGATCAAGGATAGTTTAAGGGAGTTTTGGATCAACATGAAGCATGACAATATTGCATTATAAGGATACCAGAAGAAGAAAGGGAGCAAAGAATAGAAAACCTGATTGAGAAAATAATGACAAATGTTTCCTAACCTGGTGAAGGAAAAAAATTAATGGAAGTTCAGGAAGCATAGAGAGTACTAATCAAGATGAATCCAAGTACGTCTATACCAAGACACATCACAATTAAATGGCAAAGTTTAAAGACAAAGAGAGAATCTTAAAGACAGCAAAAGGGAAACAGTTACCTACAAGGGAGCTCCAATGTCTGTCAGCTGATTTCCCAACACAAACAATATAGAGCAGAAGGGAATGACATGAAATATTCCAAGTAATAAAAAGCAAAGATCTGCAACAAAGACTACTCTATTCAGCAAAACTCTCATTTAAAATGGAAGGTAAATTAAAAAGCTTCCCAGAAAAACATGGCTAAATGAAACCATTAGCCACAAAACCAGCATTGTAAGAGATGATAAAGGGACTGTTTTAAGAAGAAGAAGAAGATATATAGAGAGGAGCACAAGTACAAGGGGGAAAATGTCAATGAATAAGTACCTATCAATAATAAACTAAAGAAGAGCAAAGTAGGAAAGATCACAATATCTGATATCAAACTATATTACAAGGGCACTCCAATCAAAATATTCTGGTACTGCCTTAATAACAGACACATAGATTGATGGAGCAGAATAGAGAGCCCAGAAATAAACCCAGGTCTCTATGGTCAATTAATATTTGACAAAGAAGGCAAGAGCATAAAATGAAAAAAAAAATAGCCTCTTCAATAAATGGTGTTGGGAGATCTGTACAGGTACATACAAAAAAAAAAATGAAAATAGACCACCGACTTACACCATACACAAAAATAAACTGAAAAGGGGCAAGAGACTTAAATATAAGTTGTGACAATATAAAAGTCCTACAAGAAAACACAGGCAGTAAAGTTTCAGATATCCGACACAGCAATGTTTTCACTGATATATCTCTTAAGGCAATGGATATAAGGGAAAGAATAAGCAAATGGGACTATAATAAACTAAAAAGCTTCTGCTTGGCTAAGAAAACATCATCAAAATGAGAAGGGAACCAATTGTATGGGTAAACATGTTTTCCAATGATACCTCAGACAAGGGTTTGATCTCCAAAATATATGAAGAACTCATACAGCTCCACACCAGGAAGACAAACAATCTAATTAAAAAGTGAGCAAAAGGCCTGAGCCGATATTTCTCCAAGGACATCCGAAGGGCCCATAGACATATGAAAGGATGCTCAACATCAATAGCCATTGGAGAGATGCAAATTAAAACCACAATGAAATTACACTTCACACCAGTCAGAATGGCCACCATTAACAAATCAATAAACAACAAATGCTGGTGAGGATGTGGAGAAAAGTGAAACCTCCTGCATTGTTGGTGGGAATGCAGACAGGAATAGCCACTGTTGAAAACAGTATGGGATTTCCTCAGAAAATTAAAAAGGAAACTGCTTTTTGATCCAGTGATTCCACTGCTGGGATTACACCCTCAGAATCCTGAAACACCAATTCAAAAAACCTATGCATCCCTATGTTTACAGCAGTATTATTTAAAATAGCCAAGTGCTGAAAACAGCCTAAGTGCTGAAAACAGCCTAACTGCCCATCAGTAAATGAGTAGATCAAAAACTGCAGTACATTCACACAATGAAATACTACACAGCTGAAAGAAAGAAGGAACTTTTACCTTTCATGACAGCATGGATGGTATTGCAGAGTATTATTATGCTTAGTGAAGTAAGCCAGGCAGTGAAAGACAAATGTCATATGCTCTCACCTATAACAGGAACCTAATGAACAAAACAACAAATGAGCAAAATAGAACAAGAGACATAGAAACAAGGAACAGACTGACAGTGCCCAGAGGGGCTGGGTGAGGGGAAGAAGGGAGAAGGGGAAGGGTCTAGTCAAGGTATATGTATGAATGACCCATGGACGTGGACAGTAGGTTAGTAATTGATTGTGGGAGTGGAAGAGTGGACACAGCAGGGGAGAGCAATGGAGGGAAATTTGGGACTACTGTAATAGAACAACAGTAAAGTTTTAAAAAATAAAGGAGCATGGATGGAAAATTCTAAGAGGTAATAGAGAAATTGAAAAATATGTATTTGATGATTTTCTATTCCTTATGAGGTCCCATTGTATTTTCTGCAATTTTCTTTTCAGTGAGACTTTTCTATATTTTTATCCTAAACTCTTGATTTACTTGAAAAAAAAAACCCTTAAATGTAAATGGATTAAATGCTCCAATCAAAATACATATGGTAACATAACAGATACAAAACACAATTTGCATATATGCTGTCTACAGGAGACCCAACTGAGAACAAAAGATCTACACAGGCTGAAAGTGAAAAGATGGCAAAACTATTCCAAGTAAATGGACATGAAAAAATAGGAGGAGTATCAGTACTTATATCAGATAAAATAGACTTTTAAACAAAGATCATATGAAGGGACAAAGATGGTCACTACATAATACTTAAGGGAGTAGTCCACCAAGAAGATATAATCCTTGTAAACATGTATGCACCGTACATAGGAGCACCTAAATGTGAAAAAAAAAACAATCTTTGAGGACTTTTAGAAAATAGTTTGACAGGAAACAGTCATCATGGGTGATTTTAATACACCATTATTAACAATGGATATATCTTCCAGACCAAAAAAGAATAAACAAGGACATGAGGCATTAAATAACATTCTAGATTAAATGGACATAATTGATATATACAGATCATTTCACCCCAAAGAAGCAAATTACACATTCTTCTCATATGCACATGGGTCATTTTCAAAGATAGATCACATGGTAGGACACAAAACAAGCATTAACAAATTCAAGAAAATTGGAATAGTATCAAGCATCTTCTTGGATCACAATGGCTTGAAACTAGAAATAAACCTTAAGAAAAAACTGAAAAACAGTCAAAGTCATGGAGACTGAATAACTTGTTCTTAAATAATGAATGAGTTAACAATGAGATCAAGGAAGAAATCAAAAAGTATCTGGAAACAAATGAAAGTGAACACACAACATACCAATACCTGTGGGGAAGTGCTGGGAAGGAAGTTCATAGCATTACAGACCTACCTAAAGATGATAGAAAAAAACTGAAATAAACAACCTAACCTTACATCTAAAAGAACTAGAGGAAAAACAATAAGCAAAGCCCAGAGTGAGTAGAAGGAAGGAAATAACCAGTTTAAGAGCAGAATTAAATGACATAGAAATTAAGAAAGCAATTCAAAGGAGCAATAAATCCAGAAGCTGGCTCTTTGAAAAGAGTAACAAAATTGGCAAACTGTTAATGAGACTCATCAAAAAATAAAAGAGAGAGGATACAAATAAATAAAATCAGAAATGAAAGAGAAGAAGTAACCAATTCTACAAAAATAAAAGGGGTTATAAGAAATTAAAATGGATGAATATATGTGAAGGAATTGGAAAGGCTGGCTAAATGGATAAATTTCTAGAAACATGCAATCTTCCAAAATTGAATCAAGAAGAAGCAGAAATCCAGAATAGACTGATAGCACCAGCAATATTGAAGCAGTAATAAAAAACACTTGTCACACATAAGCCCTCAACCAGAAAACTTCACAAGCAAATTTTACCAAACATTTAAAGAACTAACAACTATCCTCAAAGTATTCCAAAAAATTCAAGAGGAAGGCAGATTCCCAAACTTTTTTTTATGAGGCTAGTATTATCTTAATTCCAAAACCAGATAAAAAAACAAATAAGAAAGTTATAGTCTAATATTTCTGATGAATATAGATGCTAATATCCTCAACAAAAATCCAGCAGACCATATCCAGCAATACAATGAACAGATTATGATCACCATGATCAAGTGGGATTTACTCCAGGAATGAAAGGATGGTATGATATTTGGAAGTCAATAAATGTGACATATCACACAAAGGAAATGAAAGACAAAAATCACATGATCATATCAATAAATGTACAAAAAGCATTTGATAAATTTCAGTACCCATTCATGATTAAAAAACCCTCAGCAAAGTCAGAATAGAGGGGACATACCTCAACATAATAAATGTTGTATGCAAAAAAACCTACAGCGAACATCATACTCAATGGTCAAAAGCTAAAGATGATTCCCTTAAGATCAGGAAAAAAACACAGGTGTCTACTTTCTACTCTCTTATTCAACATGGTACTGGGAATCCTAGCCACAGTGATCAGACAACAAGAAGAAATAAAATACATCCAGCTGGTAAGGAGGAAGTAAAACTGTCTATATTTACAGATGACATGATAGTGTGCATAGAAAACTGTGTGTCCACAAAAAAACGACTCAACCTAATAAGTAAATTTATCAAAGTAGAGGACAACAAAGTCAATATTCAGAAACTGGTGGCATTTTTGACAACCAACAATGAACTATCAAAAGGAGACACAAGGAAAAAAATTCCATTTACCATAGCAACGAAAAAAATAAAATACCTAGAAATAAATTTAACCAAGGAGGTAAAAGACATGTACTTGCAAAACTATAGAACACTGAAGAAAAAAAAAACTGAGGAAAATACAAATAAATGGAAGCATATACCATGTTCATGGACTGGAAGAATTAACATCATTAAAATGTCTATACAACCCAAAGTGATCTACAGATTCAATGCTATTCCATTAAAATACCCACGGCATATTTCAAAGATCTAGAATAAATATTCCAAACATTTATATGGAACCAAAAAGACCCTGAATAGCCTCAGCAATCTTGAGAAAGAAGAACAAAGTAGGAGGGATCACAATGCCTGATATCAAACTGTACTACAAGGCCACTGAAATCAAGACAGTCTGGTACTGGCCTAATAATAGACACATAGATCAATGGAACAGAATAGAAAGCCAAGAAGGAAACCCATGTCTTCTTTATTTTTTATAATATTTTCAGGTTTAAATTTTTCTCTCTCATTTAATTTTTTGTTGTTGTTCAAATACAGTTGTCTCCATTTCCCCCACCACTAGCCCTCACTCCAGCCATCCCCACTTTCCTCCCTTGATCCTACCACCCTTTGTTTTTCTCCTTGTGTCCTTTATAGATGTTCCTGAAAACCATTCCTTCTTTGCCTCCATTATCCACTCCCACCTACCCTGTGGTTATTTTCAATTTGTTTTTAATTTCAATGTCTCTGGTTATATTTTGCTTGTTTGAGAAACCCGTGTCTTTATGGTCAATTAATATTTGGTAAAGGGGGCATAAGCATACAATGGAGTAAAGACAATCTCTTCAATAAATGATGTTGGCAGGACTGGACTGGTACATGCAAAAGAATGAAACTAGGCTACCAACTTATACTATACACCATAATAAACTGAAAATAGATAAAAAATTAATTATAAGTTGTGATCCCATAAAAATTCTAGTGGAATACATACACAGTAAAATTTAAGATCTCTCATGTAACAATGTTTTTGCCAGTATATCTCCTAAGGCAAGGGTAATAAATGAAACAATAAACAAATAGGACTATATAAAATTAAAAAGCTTCTGCATAGCTAAAGAAACCATCATCAAAATGAAAAGGGAAAAGACTATATTGGAAAACATATTTGTCAATGATACATTGGATAAGGGTTTAATCTCCAAAATATATGAAGAACTCATATGAATCAACACCAGGAAAACAAACAGTCCAATTAAAAAATGGGCAAAGAACCTGAATACATTTCTCCAAGGAGGACATACAGAGGGCCCACAGACATAAGAAAAGATGCTTCACATCGCTAACCATCACAGAGATGCAAATTAAAACCACAATGAGACCACATCACACCTGCCAAAATGACTACCATTATTAAATTAACAAACAACAAGTGCTGTGAGGATGTGAAGAAAAGGAAACCCTAATACGCTATTAGTAGGAATACAGGATGGTGCAGCCACTGTGGAAAAAAGTATGAAATTTCCTCAGAAAAGTAAAAATGGAACTTTCTTCTGACTTAGTGTTTCCATCATTGGAAATACTATACTTGATGAATTCTGAAACACCAATTCGAAAGAATTTATGCACACTTATGTTCATAGTAGCATTGTTTATAATAACCAAGATTGGAAACAGCCTAAGTGTCCATCACTAGATGAGTGGATTAAAGAGCTGTGGTACATTTACACATGAAATATTGTGCAGCAAAAAAAAAAAAAGAAAAAGAAAAAAAGAAAGAATCCCCTACCTATTGTTACAGCATGGATGGAACTGGGGATTATTATGCCAAGTGAAATAAGCCAGTGGGTCAAAGACAAATGCCATATGATTTCATTTATAAGTGGAATCTAATGGACAAAATAAACTAATGAGCAAAATAGAACCAGAGACATAGAATCATGGAATAGACTGAAAGCTGTAAGAGGGGAAGAGGGAGGTGTGGATTGAATGAAAGAAGGTGAAGGTGTTAGTCAAAGAACATGTATAAAGGACCATGGACATGGACAATAGTGTGGGGATTGATTATTGAATCAGGGGTGGGCTGTGTGGATAGGAGCAAAGGAGGAAAATTTGTTTTAAAAACATTAAAAAAATAAAATAAATCAAGGCCATAATTTTATATAGAATTTGTATTTTAATAAACCATGTATGTAATTCCTTGAAAAAAGAAAGAATAGGGATGTATATTATATTCAGGGAAGGTGAGTTGGGCAGGAATTTTGGTATGCTCATGATATTCTCATCTAGCATAGCAGGATGTCAATGGACAATGCCTAAAGTCCATTAAGAAATGGCAGCCTGAACATAAAACTTAGGAGATATTAAGATAACATAAAAATTTTAATCTAGACCTGGCTCATGTCGCTCAGTGGATTGAGTGCAGGCTGTGAACCAAAGGGTCATTGTTCAATTCCCCATCAGGACATATGCCTGGGTTGTGGGCTGGGTCCCCAGCAGGGACCATATGAGAGGCAACCATGTATTGATGTTTCTTTCTCTCCCTCTCTTTCTCCTTCCCTTCCCCTCTCTCTAAAAATAAAATCAAGAAATAAAATATTTTTAAAAAATTTAAAAAAATTAATCTAACCATAGCCAGAGAGGAGGGGGAGGAGACAGTGGGGAGAAGGGTTTTCAGGAAATACTATAAAGGACACATGGACAAAACCAAAAGGGAGGGTGGAAGCAAGAGAGGGAAGTGAGTTTGGCTGGGGTGGGGGGAAGTGGTGGAGAGAAAATGCAGAAAACTCTAACTGAACAATAATAAAATAGTTAAACAAAAATTTTAAATGGTTGATAAGTTTAAAAGCAGTTGTCACTGAGGAGCATCATTGAAGGTGAGCAAGGGATAAATTGCCCCTTTTTCCCATATAAGGCCCTCTGTGCTATTTTATTTTTAACCATATTATTATGCTGAATTTTTCTAAAGTTTTAAAAAGGAGTAACTTTGAAGGATTTGACAATAAATCCTCTGTGCAGAGAGAGCATACTCTCTATGCTCTATAACATGTTATTTAAGAATTCTTCAAAATTGTCTTAAGTGGAAAATGCAGATAACTGTACTTGAACAACAATAAAATAACTAAAAAATAAACTTAAACTGAAAAAAATTGTCTTAAGTGAGATAGCATAGTTCTACAACTAATTTATTAATGTGCTCACCAGATTATTAATTCTGTTTCAGTCACTCAGTAATGATTGATGCTGAAGAGCACTGTGTTCTCTATAACTTTACAAATACATGCCAGGGCTTCATCCCATGTCATAGACACAGGGATAGCAGTGACAGTAGCATATGCTACATCATCATCTGCGTTTAGAATGATGTCATGCTTTTGCTATGCCTTGGCAAAATGAATGTGTCTTAGCCTATGAATCTTATGTAGCAGAGTGCCTAATTTTGAACTCTTTAAGATAATTAATCTGCTATTTTATGTAAAGGGTTTGTTCTTTATTGTATTAATATTTAATAGTCTTTTTAAAGAATGGGTTTATGTGGGAGGTGGGGGTGGGTGGGGTGGGGGAAAGTGGTGGGGGGAAAGTGGAGACAACTGTACTTGAACAACAATAAAAAATAAATCTGAAACCTTGGAAAGACAAAAAGAATGGGTTTATGCAACATACCAATGCCCAGATTAAAAAAAAAAAAGAACAGAACACCATCCTCACCACCATAAAAATGGTGTTATTAAGCCACACAATGGACAAACTATTAAGAAAAACCCAGTGTTTTATAGCTACCAAACTATTCTGAAACAAACTTCACTCTCATCACTCTATTACACTACCACAGTCACTAAAAGGAAGTGACATGCATTTAACTATTTTGGGGGTAAGGCTTTTACTCCTAAAATATCTGAAATCTGAACTGTTTTATAAATGATGTGTTTACTTTATCCCCTATGTCTAAAACTCTAACTCAAGTTAATTCATGGTCCTGCTATTATAAGATGATATCAGAAAACTTGCTACTGGCTATCCTCCCCTTTTGTATTTCTCTTTTCCTTCTTTCTTTTTCATCTTCCTTTATTTTCAGCTGTCCTCTTTTCTTTCTTTCATCTTTCTCCTTTGCTTCTACCCAAGCCTTAGGCCTACCACTGGCACCCAGTGGCAACCCAAGGCATTGTTGATTGCAGTCAACTATTTTAAGTGGCTGCTGACCATTATCATTATTTTTATGATATGTGGAATCTAATGAACAAACTAAACTAAGAAGCGAAATAGAGACAGACTCATAGATAAAGAGCAGGATGACAGCTCTCTGGGGATTGGGGTTGGAGGGATCAAGTGAAAAAAGAAAAAAAGGGAATTCATGGACACAGACAACAGTGTGGTGATTGTGGGGTGTGGAGATGGCAGAGGGTATGGAGTGATAAATGGTGGTGGGAAAATACAATAATATAAAAAATGAAACAAAAATACATGAACTGGATATGGGGAAATGGAACTCCCATATACTGTTGGTAGAAAGGCAAAATGGCAAAACTATTGGGGAACTGTTTGGAAACTTATTATTTCACCATTAAGAATATACCTACCTCATGATCCACTATTCCATTTCTAAGTATTTATCTGACAAAATTGAAAGTGTATGTCCATGCAAAGACTTGGTCAAGAATGTCCCTAACAATTTTAATCTTAATAGCCAGAAAGTGAAAACAACAAATATATTCTTCAATAAGTTCATGTATAAATAATTTGTGGTATATGCATATAATAAAATATTTCAATAGAAATTGTAATATATTCACACAAATAGAAAAGAACTTCTATTATTTTTAGTTGGATCATTAAAATAGTTCCCTAATTTGCAGATTTAATTTCTTCTCTACTGTAACACAGGACATTTTTCTATAATACACAACTTTGTTTTTCTAGATCCCACTGCTTTGTTGTCTCTTTTATTGGCTAATTTTCTGGTATGTAGTTACAACCTGTCTTCATTCAAGATTTCTTTAAGAAGCTTAAAAACATCAATTCACTTAATCTTTCCTCTGAGTCAGAGTCACAAATATCTTTGGCTGCCCTTCAAAATATATATCTTCTCACTAACTTATTTTTCAGGCATGATATGTAAAAAATAATACAGTGGCTTAAGAAAATAAACTTGAAAGTCTAGCCATGCCTTGGAAAACAAACTCCAAATGAGATGCTTATTAGGAAAGCCCAGTCCTTCAAAAATGAGTTATCAATGAGGTGAGGAAATAGGTTTCAGATGAAGGAGCCTGTTAATGGAAGTCATCGCTAGTTTCTAGTTTCTGTTTGTAGAGGCAGGTCAGAGAGATACCTTGAGAACTCCCATTCTGGCATCTACTTACTACACTTCTGAAAGGATACTGGATATTTTCATCCAGTTTTACAAAAATACAATTTGTAGAGATCCCAAGTACACCAGTTTTCTGTATGTGAAGTTTCTCAAGACTTCTTTCATTTTATATCTGTCTGCAAAATTGCCCACATGGATGTTATTCTAAGTTCACACTGCCATTTATTTTATTTTCTGAAACTTAATAACTTAAGATAATTTAAAAATAAGGTTGGTCATCCTACTATTTTATTAGCACTTATTTCTCTCATACTGAATGTTACGCTCACAGAAATATTTTCTTTGCTGATAAATATAGAGAGGTAACACAATATCCTCTCATGACAGACACCTCTGTCAGAAAAGAACATTGTTCAGTGCAGTCAATTCCTAATTAACCAGGTTAATGGGGAGGAGGTAAAGTATGCATTAAGTGCAATTCTATAAAGTAAGTCCTACAGTTCATTTTTACCCATTAATTTCAACCTCTTTCCTAATCACAGGTTTTATCAGAGCTCTTGACAATTAAGTACATGTGGAGATTTGTGATTTGCTTCCTTTCTTATCCCTGTCTAATGAGTAGGGAAACAGAAAGTGAGGGACAAGGGGAAGAGATATTATCTACTAGTATAATAATCAGTCACTGGATCTGAATGAATAGTCTATATTTTCTTATTTCATAGCCTTAGTTTGTTCCTGATGTTTCTGTGTTTTTTTTTTTTTCATTAAGACTGAATCACAAATCGGGAATCAAAAGAACAAAGCATAGGTCAATTTTTTTAAAAAATCCTGAGTTGTATAAGATGTGTGAAATACAGGCCCTAGATATATAATGCTGAAGTCTAGAAGAACTACCAGTGTAGGCGATTTCAGTCCTAGTACTGCCTTTATCTCCCTCAGCCATCTTTGTATTCCCAGGCTCTGATCATCCATTTGTGAAACAGGGATTTCTCCAGACTACTGTAGGATTAGTTTGAACAAAAAAACACAAAAAAAAACTTACAGTGACTAAAGAGAATGTTCATTAAAAGAAAAAATAAGAAAGAGAGAAAGAAAGAAAGAAAAGAAAAGAGAAAAAGAAATGCGTAATCAATGTGATTACCATTGAGTTATGTTCTACAGCAGGCTACCCTGGGAGAGCGGCTAAATCAAATCACAAAAATTTGATTTATTTGATTCACATAAATCAAATTTATGTTAGTATAAATGCGGGCACAGGTCACCCCACACTTTTCTCTGGGGGTTGTAAATGATACCTGGCTTACATGTAGATCCCCCCTTTGTGGAACAAACGGTTAAAACAATTGTATATGTGAACTGTGTGCTAATAAATAAGAGCTCAAAATAGTATTTTTCCCATTTTTTCTCACACACACACACATAAAACATCCTCACTTAGATTGAATTTTTCCTTTCTTGTGACCTTATTCAATTCCAATGCGTAAAGAGAGGAGGTGGACTAGACTATTTCTAAGGTATCTTTTAGCCCCTATGAGTCTGTGATGCTGCTTGTCAAAACTTGCAAATTTACCATTGTTCTTTTTTATTTATTTCAAGACTTGCCCTTAGCAGAAAATCAAAAAGTCAGAAAACAGTTCAAGCCATACTGTTGTTAGAAAAAAATAATAAAAAACAAACTTTTTCTCCTTTCTTTGGGCACTTTTACTATATTTTGAAAACCAAAATAAGTATTGAAATTAATGGGGGTACATACTAATTTTTATATTCCAGTCTAATCTTAATGTTTGGTAGTCTAATAAGTGTTACCAAGGTGAGTTCATATGTTAGATGAAACTGAAAAGAAAAAACACAATTTTATAATGATGGATCAGTCTGGTTTGATAACAACATATCTTCAGTAAAAAATATTTATGTTATTCTTGTTTAAGAAGAGGTTAGAAGTTTAGAAAGAATGGATTACTATCATCTAGTATTCAAGAATAGAATAGGCATATGAGTACAGGTAGATAAGAACAATGTTAAGACAGCATCTACATATAATGTTTGGTGAATGGGTACATTAATCCATGATTCAAATAGGAAAATAGAAACCACACTATGTACTTAACACAAAGGGAATTAAATACAATAGTTTATTACATTGGTGATAGAAAAATTTCCTTCACCAAATTAGGGAAGTTTTCTTTCCTTACTTTTTCAAATAAGGTTTCAATTTTTTGCTTTTCTTCTTCTCTTTCTGGTACCCCTATTGATTCAGGTGTTGGAACATTTGAAGTTGTCCTAGAGACTCCTTAGCTTATCTTCATTGTTTTAAATTCTTTTTCTTACTGTTCTGACTGAATGCTTTTTTCTTTCTTATTTTTCAAATCATTGATTTGATTCTTGGCTTCATCCCCTCCACTGTTGGTTCTCTGTATATTTTTCTTTATTTCCCTTAATGTAACTTTTATTTCTGCCTAGGTCTTTTTTATGTGGTTAAATTATCCGAAGAGTTCCTTGAACATCCTGATAACCAGTATTTGAATTCTGCATCTGATAGGTTACTTATCTCCATTTCATTTAGTTCTTTTTCTGGAGTTTTGTTCTGCTCTTTTATTGGGGGCATATTTCCTTATCTCCTCATTTTAGCCACCTCCCTGCATTTGTTTCTGTGTATTACATAGAGCTGCTTTGACTCTCTGTCTAAGTAGCATGGCCTATTGTCGAAAAGCATACCTAAAATTTGTATGAGGCAGAGCATTAGGTAATCGCCAGTGAAAGGTAACCCATGTTACCACTCTGTGGTTTTGTGTTGGGGGGGCTTGGAAGGGGAACAATGCCTCTGCCTGGCCTCTGGAGCTTTGCCTGGGAGTTAGCTGTCTCCTGGCACTCACTCCTATACCAGTCACTTCACTTTCTCCCCATATGCCACTGGTGCCCTTTCAGATGTTGCCCTCATGCTGAATCCCAGAGGGAGTGGGTTTGTGTCAGTGTTAAGTCCATTGTGGGCCCTTTAGGAGGAGTCTCCTGTGAGTCCTGCAGTTTCCTCCATCACCCCAACCCCCACCAGTATTTACAGCCAGAAGTTATGGGGACTTAATTTACTCACACTGGAACCTTGGGCTGGGTGGTCTACCCTGAGGTTGGGATCCCTCACTCTTGAAGTATC
The DNA here is from genome assembly GCA_004027735.1 of Carollia perspicillata. Classification (NCBI taxonomy): domain Eukaryota; kingdom Metazoa; phylum Chordata; class Mammalia; order Chiroptera; family Phyllostomidae; genus Carollia; species Carollia perspicillata. The sequence goes on from PVKM010001698.1 coordinate 55,320, forward strand.
CCCCCTGATCTTTATCCAACACACGTAGGTGTGAGACTGCCCTTCCGTGTCTCTGCACCCCTGTGTGTGTCTCTGTATCTGTGTCCCTCCTACCCATCTGGATGAATGTAGTATCTTTAAATCCTTGGTTGTGGGACTTCCACACAGGTCAATTTTCTGACTTTTCTGGGAAATATTTGTTTTGTATTCTAGTTGTAATTTTTTCTGTACTTGTGTGAAAAGGCAAGGCATCTTTACCTTCACCTCCATCTTGACTGGAAGTTGATGATGGAAAAATTGAGATGAAACACAAAGAATATTTGAAGCTACCCAGATTAACAATATCAGAAAATCCCTATAACCCCAAGGCTGAAAGTACAAGAAGATGAGATGTTGTTACCAGACAGCAAGAGCAGAGATTGTCCCACGAAAGCTGGAATCACAGCAATCCTGTATAGTGTTAGCTGAAGATATGGAGGAGACACGGTTGACAAGAGGCACTGGATTCTCCTTTCTTCTCATCCTCCAGTTTCTTATTGACATTCCTATTGGTTGGATCCAACAAAAGCCTCCTAATACAGAAACTTGGGGAATGCAGCCTGCAGGGTTTGCCCCACTACAAAAAAAAAAAAGAGCGCAAAATACAGAAAAGTGAGGAGTGGATCCAAGGGCAAACAAGCCTATGATTGGCACATTGTGGGTGGAAGATGAGGAAAAAAGAAACATCTAAGACAAAAACTAAATTTATGGCTTCAGTAACTGCTTGGTTAGTGTTGTCTTCCCCTTAAATAAAAAATGTTGTAGTAGAAATAGCCACAGGGATAAGATGAGTTCATTTCTTAACATTTAAGTTACCTTTGAGGTATCTGTGTAACATCTAACTGGAGAAGACTAGTAGGGAGTTGACACACAGTAGAAGAAGCTGGCTGGTGATATTTTTTTAATCATTTAATAGGTGATAGTTAAAATCATGAAAATTATTGCTCAGGTATAGATTAAAAAGATAAGAGAACCAAGGATGATGCTTTAGAGAAAATTAACATTATATGAGGCTGAGGGCAAAAAGCAAGCAAAGGAGCCTGAGAAGGAACATTCAAAAGAGATGAAATTAAAAATAGTTTCAAAGTAGGACAGAGTAGGACAGAGATTCAAGAAGGGAATCTTCAACAGTGCCCAATTCACCCAAAGTGATCGAGTAATACAAGAATAAAAAAAAATTCATTGGCTCTAACTATTAGAAATAAATTAGTATCCTTTGCAAGAATAGATTCAATGGAGATTTAGGGGTAACTAGCAATTGATAATGGTGTGATGAGAAATTAACAAATAGGAAGGAATTTGGGATAGTTGTGTGGATCACTTTTCAAGAAGGTTGTGAAAGAAGAATAAGGTGGAGAGAGGATAGTTTCTTGAGGACGATACAGAGTCCTGAGAAGATTCCTGAATTTTTAGCATAAGAGCAACATGGACTTGTTTATATGTTTATAGAAAGGGGCAAAATGTATTAAAGATGCAAAAGAGAGAGTGGATTGCTAATACAATGAAGTTTTTGAAGAAATGTTAAGAGATAAGCTGTAGCACCAGGTGGAAAAGGTAAACTTCTTCTAAGGCCAGAGGGAGGAAAATGAGAATGAGTACAGGTAAAAATATTTGTTAGGTGTTGGAGAATTGAGAGAGTCCATATGTAATAGCCTTAATTTTCTCTGTAAAATTAGAGTTCAAATAATGTTCTTAAAAATTGGAGACATGGTAGAGTAGGAAGTTTCAGAATTATCACTCTAGGATTTGGACAGGTGCAATGAAGAGATTCATAAAGCTGAGATTGGAGAATACAGGTTTGCTGCCACACCAATGAACACATCTGTATGATTTCTTCAGCAGACTTAGTATTATTGATTGTAGACATTGATAAGCAGGTAGTCGAAATAATCCAAGACTAGAGTTAACAAAGTAATTATGTCAGAAAAATAAATAGTGGAGGATATGAAAATAGTTTATCAAGACAGTGGTTTCAGAGCACTATAAGGTCCAGGGTCAAGACTGAAGGAGTTGATGTGATAAAACATCCCAGAGATCTCAATGTTGGACAAATTCTTTCTCTAAAATTTATAAATGTGATACTGGTATAGCATTGGCTTCTTGATTTATTCTACTTTAGTTTTGTGGCCTAGGAAGAGGAAGGACAAAATGAATCACAGGGTTATCTATGTTTTCCCTAGCTATATACATACATTATTATAGTTAAATTTCACTATCCTATGGAATAGATATATCTATCATATAGAAGACATAATCAAAGCTCAGAAAAGTTCAATAAAGTTGCTGAAGTTAAGCACAGCTAGTTATTAGCACAGGAAAAGTTCAAATTCAGATCTGTCTGGTTGAATTCAGTGCTCTTTTTATTATTCAATTATGTCTCTCTAACAAAAAAAAGAGAATAAAACCAATAAATGAATTTATCATATGATGACATGATCAAGAGTACGCTTGGAATGCAACACTTTGAAGTGGAGTCTCCAAATGAGATTACTAGTGGTCTCCAGAGGTTATCCTGAACAGGTCCATAGACTGACCTCTTGTATGTGTTAACATTTGCTCTATGGCAAGTCCTACACTTTGGTTTCTGGCATAAATAAATAATTAATTTACTTATGACATTTAAACCAGACATTTGGCATATCATTTAAAGAAATTCCAGGCTTCCTATCAGTTTCAAGGAATTCAGGTTTGGTTTTTTGCCTGTGGTTAAAGAGTTGGAGGTGCAGGTGGTCTACAAAACTTTTACCACTGGAAGATGTCCACATACTGAAAAATAAGGAGAACACTGCATCAGTGTCCTGGAATTTGTGGCCTGTGCTCTGGGCTGAGTGAAAGAAGTAACTGCGTATTTAAGTGAGGTAATGCTTGACACTGAGAATCTTGACTAGAGTCAGTAAAGGCCTAAAGTAAAGAGCAGATTAAATCAGAATAACAGTCAAAGATTGAGAATGAGAATCAGTATCCTATCCCTAGAAAGCCTCCTAATCCTCAGTCTTGAACTGAGGTGAAAATAAGTTAGCTGACTGCTTTACACTCCAGTAATTGTAGAGCAGTTAAGAATATTACTTTCTCTTCAGATTTAGAAATGACCTCCTAGAAAAATTCTTAATAATTATAACATGATGAATTTAGTTAACAGACAGTTTAGAATGGGTCAGTGGCTGTTCTCTGCCACTGAGTACTGAAATAAAAGGAAGCAAATATTTATTGAACACCTCACACATGACAGGCACCTTTTTATCCTCATAATAAAACTCTTTGGGGCAAGTGTTCTTACCTCTGTGTTACAGTTGAAAAACTGTGACACAGAAAGCCAAATTAAGTTTCTCAAAGTAATGCAACCAATAAATAACAGAACTAGGCTTGGCTTTATATTGACATGACTCCCAAACTCTTTATACCACAAGGCATTAAGTAACAAGAAAGAGGTAGACATTCCTGATAGTGATCCAAGCAAAAAAACTGTAGCTTGTCCATCTTGGAAGCTATATAAAAAAGGAATGCTACTCATTACCCTGGAATCTCCTGAAAGAATTCTTAATTTTTTTTTTATGTTCACAGACCCCTTCAGTATATGTAAAAGCCTATAAAGCCTTTTTAAAATGCATAAATTATGATACATAGTATTATAAAGAAAGCCTATAAAACAGAATTCAGTTATCAAAAATCTTAAAACACCACTTTCACAGTATATGTACATTTTATTAAGGTTTTAAATATAATATCTAGCAAGGGGTCTGCCTTTAATTTCAAAGTAAATAAAATGTAATTTTTCTTAATAAAAGTAAGAAAATGAAAAACTCTAAATTCTAACCATGGATCACTAATGTGCTCCATGACGGTTCTGTGTAGTGGGGTGTTGGAGCTGGCATAAAGTGGCTTGCAATAGATGATTTTTTAATCTTTTTAGGCAGTTTGCAAGCTGGTTTCTAAATGCAGATATTGTTAATAAGTAAATTATATACATTTAAAATTCAGTAAAATATATAAAAATAAAGTTAATAAACACTTGAAACTCATCACTTCCAAATTTCACTGCATTCTATTATTGTCTATACTCTTGAGGCTATTTATTTGTCTATTTTTTATTTGTATGGTGAAAATACTATAAAATGTCACACTACCATGCCATCTCTTCCTAAATTTATGCTCAGGTTGTTGACTTGAAATCAACCATGAATACTAGAAAATGCTACAAACCAGGGATTTTAATCCTGCAGAGCCAACTGTTAAATATTTAATAGGACATTACTGTGTCTATGGGCTCCAGGTTAAGAACATCTGACAGGGCAAAGTAACACATCTTATGATGTCAAAGAAACTCTTTTAAATCAAAGGTTCTATAGACTGGGGGCAACAAAGATATTTTAGATACAACACCAAAAGCCTAATCCAGAAAAGTAAAAAGAAAATACTGGAGTTTATCCAAATTAAAAACTTCTGTTCTTAAGAGATGCTTTTAGGAAAATAAAAAGACAAGTCACAGACCTAGAGAATATATTTGTAAGTCATATATCTGATAAAGGCCTTCTATCTAAAATATATAAAAAGTAGTCTCAATCAGTAATAAGAAAACATACAACTAAATAAATAAAGTGAGCCAAAGATTTGAATACATACTTCATCAAAGAAGGTACATGGATGGCAAAAAAAAAAAAAAAAAAAAAAAAAAAAAAAAAAAACCCATAAAAATGCCCTAGTTATTAGAAAGATAAAAATCCAAACCACAATGAAATGCAAACATGTGCATACTAGATTGGCTGAAGTTAAAAATATTGATTTTGCTAAGTGTTGATAAATAGAAGGAACAACTCAAGTTCTCATACATGGATGATGGGAATGTAAAATGGTACAACTGCTTTGGAAAATTTCTCAACTTCTTATAAAGATAAACTTTCACTTACCACATGACCCACCCAGTCCAGTCCAGTCCTAGTTATCTACACAAGAGAAATAAAAGTATAAGTCCATACAAAAACTTCTACATGAAAGCTCATAGCAGCATTATTTGAAATAGCCCAAAACAGGAAAAAAAAAAACCATGAATGTCCATCAACAAGTGAATGGATTATCAAATTGTACTATAACCTTGCAACTGGATGGAGGCAAATAAGTGGAAGCATTTATTGTGTTTATGGATAGATAAAATTAACATCATTAAAATGGCCACACCACTCAAAGGAATATATAGATTCAATGCAATTCTTATCAACATATCATTGGCATATTTCATAGGACTAGAACAAATACAAAATGTATACGGAACCACAAAAGACCCCAAATAGCTGCAACAATCTTGAGAAAGAAGAACAAACTTGGAAGAATCACACTCTTGATATCAAACTATACTACAAAGCCATAATAATCAAAAAAGCATGGTACTACCATAAAAACAGACAGCTAAAACAATGGAACAGAGTAGAGAACCCAGAAATATACCCACACTTTTGTGGTCAAGTAGTATTTGACAAAGGAGGCAATAACATACAATGGGGTAAGATAGTCCATTTAATAAATGGTATTAGGAAAATTGAACAAATACCTGCCAAAATGAAACTAGTCCACCTTCTTACACCATATACAAGAATAAACTTAAGAACTTCCGGCCAAGATGGAGGCATAGGTGGAAACGCTGTGCCTCCTCACACAATCAAGATTAAAGACAACAAAGATTTACAAACAATAACACAACCAGAACACAGAAAATTTGAACTACGGAAGTCTGACAACCATTCAACCAGACTGGTAAGAGAGGTGGAGTCAGCAGTCTGCAGGGAGGAAACGAGGCAGGAAAAGGCAGTGGCTGGCAGATGCAGGAGAGCCAGAGCGCGTAGGTGGCATGGAGCTTGCAGACTGTAGCTTGCAGATGCGTGGGGAGGAGACCAGCAGAGCATGTAGGGCAGTTGGCTGACCATGGACACACACATTTGCACGCAGATAAACTGGGCAAGAGTGGGCAGTGAGATGGACCACACAGCCTAGGGCCCCAGTGATGGGAAATAAAGCTTAAAAACACTGATTGAAAAGGCACCAGGAGAGACTCCCAGCCTCACAGGAGAGGTCATTGGGGAGACCTGCAGGGTCCTGGAGTGTGCATAGGCCCACCCACCTGGGAATCAGCACCAGGGGGATCCAGTTTGCTTGTGGGAGGCAGCAGAGGGGATGCAAATCCAAGAGAGCATAGAACAGGTGCCATTGTTCCCTCTCTGACCCAGCCTCCACAGATAGCATCACAACCCGGCCACTAGGTTGCCCCGCCCTGGTAAACAACTAAGGCTCTGCCACCCATATGTAACAGGTGACACCTGACCAAATATGATTCAAACAGAAGAACAGCTCAAAGCCCCAGAGCCAATACTTTTAAGTGACCAAGAGATAGCCAACCTATCAGATGCACAGTTCAAAACACTGGTGATCAGGATGATCACAGAATTGGTTGATTTTGGTTGCAAATTAGATGAACAAATGAAGGCGACAATAAACGAAATGAAGGAAAATGCACAGGGAACCAACAGTGATGGGAAGAAAACTGGGACTCAAATCAATGGAGTAGACCAGAAGGAAGAAAGAAACAACCAAACAAAAAAGAATGAAGAAACAAGAATTAAAAAAAAAACGAGGAGAGGCTTAGGAACCTCCAGGACATCTTTAAACATTCCAATATCCAAATTATAGGCATACCAGAAGGGGAAGAGGAAGAGCAACAAGTGGAAAACTTATTTGAGTGAATAAAAAAGGAGAACTTCCCCAGTCTGGCAAAGAAAATAGACTTCCAGGAAGTCCAGGAAGCTCAGAGAGTCCCAAAGAAGGTGAACCCAAGGAGGAACACACCAAGGCACATCATAATTACATTAGCCAAGAATAAAATGAAGGAGAGAATTATAGAAGCAGCAAGAGATATGGGGACAGTTACCTACAAAGGAGTTCCCATCAGACTGTCAGCTGATTTCTCAAAAGAGACCTTAAGAAGGGGCTGGAAAGAAGTATTCCAAGGTATGAAAGGCAAGGACCTACATCCAAGATTGCTCTACCCAGCAAAGCTTTCCTTTAGAATGGAAGGGTAGATAAAGTGCTTCTCAGATATGGTCAAGTTAAAAGAGTTAATCATCACCAAGCCCTTATTATATAAAATGTTAAAGGGACTTATCTAAGAAAAAGAAGATAAAACATATGAGCAGTGAAAGGACAGCAAACTCACAGTTATTAACATCTACACCTAAATCAAAAGCAGACTAAGTGGACACCTAAACAGGAGCAGAGCCACAGAAATGTAGATCACGTGGAAGGTCAGCAACAGGGGAGTGGGAAGAGGGAAGGGAGAAGGTACAGAGAATAACTACCATAGAAGGTGGGGAGAAAATAGAAAGGGAGAGGGCAAGTGTAGTGTGGGAAATGTAGAAGCTAAAGAACTTATGACACAGGGACATGAACCAAAGGGGGAGAGTGTGGGTTGGAGGGGGTGTGCAGGTTGGAAGGGAATAAAGGGGGGAAATGGGACAACTGTAATGGCATAATCAATAAAATATATTTAAAAAAGAATAAAAAAGAATTAATTCAAAATGGACTAAAGACATAAATGTTAGACTGGAAACCATAAAAAGCCTAGAAGAAAACATAGCAATAAAATCTTAGGCATTTCTTATAGCAATATATGTGTTTTTTTCTGATGTATCTCCTCAAGCACGGGAAACAAAAGAAAAAAATAAACAAATTAACTACATTAAACTAAAGGTTTTTGTAAAACAAAGGAAAATATCAACAAAATGAAAAGACAATCCCCTGAATGGGAGAAGATATTTGCCAATGATACCTCTGATGATGGCTTAATATTAAAAATGTATAAAGAACTTATAAAACTCAACCCCCAAAACAAAACCAATCTGAGTAAAAATGGACAAAGAACCTGCATAGGCAATTCTTTTTGTTGTTGTTGTTGTTGACTTCATTTATTATAATTGCCCAGAAAATATAAAGGGACTTTTAATAATGCTGTAAGAAAACAATAATATTTCAATTTATTTTTTCTTTTAATTATTTAATTATTGTTCAATTACTGTTGTCTGCATTTACCACCCACCATTCGCTCCCACCCCAGCCATCCCCACTTCCCTCCCCTGTTTCCACCCCCCTTGGTTTTGTTCATGTGTCCCTTATAGTTGTTCCTGAAAACCCTTCCTCCCTTCCCCTCATTATCCCCTCCTATCTGCCCTCTGGTTACTGTCAGATTGTGCTTAATTTCAATGTCTCTGGTTTTATTTTGCTTGCTTATTTGTCTTGTTGATTATGTTCCAGTTAAAGGTGAGATCATATGGTATTTGTCCCTCACCGCCTGGCTTATTTCACTTAGAATAATGCTCTCCAGTTTAATCTATGCTGTCACAAAGTGTAGGAGCTCCTTCTTTCTTTCTCCTGCATAGTATTCCATAATGTAAATGTACCATAGTTTTTTGATCCATTCATTTAGCGATGGGCACTTAGGTTGCTTCCAGCACTTGGCTATTGTAAATTGTGGTGGTATGAACATTGAGGTGCATAGGTTCTTTTGGATTGGAGTTTCAGGGTCCTTATGATATAATTCCAGCAGTGGAGTTGCTGGGTAAAAAGTCAGTTCCAATCTTAGTTTTCTGAGGAAATTCCGTACTGTTTTCCATAGTTGCTGCACCACTCTGCATTCCCACAAACAGGGCACTGGGTTCCCTTTTTCCCACATCCTCTCCAACACTTGTTTGTTGATTTGTTTATGATGGCCTTTCTCATCGACATGAAGTTGTATCTCATTGTGGTTTTAATTTGCATGTCTCTGATGACTAGTAATGCTGAGCATCCTTTCATATGTCTCTGGGCCCTCCGTATGTCCTACTTGGAGAAGTGTCTGAACAGACGATCTTAAAAGAGGACATACCAATGGCCAATGGAAATGTGAAAAGATGTTCAGTATTACCAATCACCAGAGAAATGTGAATGAAAACTACTATGACATATCACTTCATACCTGTCAGAATGACTATCAGCAATAAATCAATAAACAACAAGTGTTGAAGAAGATGTGGAGAATGGGGCACTCTTTTGCACAGTTTGTAGGAATGTAGATTGGAGCAGCCACTGTGGGAAGCAGTACAGAGTTACCTCAAAAAATTAAAAATGGAACTGCATTATGACCTAGAGATTCCATTTCTGGGAATATATCTGAAGAAACCAGAAAGAGTAATTGGAAAGAATATATGCACCCCTATGTTCATTGCACCATATTTTACAATAGTCAATATTGGAAGTGGCCCAAATGTCCATTAGCAAATGAATAGATAAAAAACTGTGGTACATGTACACAATGGAATACTACTTGGCTGTAAAAAAGGATATGTTACCATTTTTCACAGCAAGGATCGACCTGGAGAGTATTATGATAAGTTCAATAAGCCAGTCAGAGAAAGACAAGTACCATATGAGTTCATTAATATGTGGAACATAATCAACAAAATAAACAAACTAATATACAAAATAGATACAAACCCACAGATACAGAGACTGACAGATCTTAGTGGGGTGAGAGATTAGGCAATAGGTGAAAAAAGTGAAGGAATTAAGAAAAAAAAAAGCCCTCTTACACACAGACAACAGTGTGGCAATTACCAGAGGAAAAAGAGGGTGGAAGGATGTAGGAGAGAGTAAAGGGGGGGGGGGTAAACGGTGATGGAAGGAGACTTGGCTTAGGGTGGTGAACACACAATACAATATACAGATGATGTGTTATAGAACTATACACCTGAAACCTGTATAATTTTATTATCCAATGTCATCCCAGTAAATTTAATTAAAAATAAAAAGTGAATACATTATTAATACACATAACAAATTAAATGTTTCTTTAAAAAATACACCAAAACACTATACCAAATTAAACAGATCCTGCATGGCCAAAGAAAACATCAGCAAAATGTAAAGATAACTAATCATATGGGAAAACATATTTGTCAATTGTACCTCAGACAAGGGTCTGATCTCCAAAATATGTAATGAACTCACATGACTCCACTCCAGGAAGACAAACAATCAAATTAAAAATGGGCAAAGGACCTGAAGAGACACTTCTCCAATGAGGACACACAGAGAGCTCAGAGACATTTGAAAGGATGCTCAACATCACTAATAATCAGAGAGATGCAAATTAAAGCCACAATGAAATATCACTTCACACTAGTGAAGAATGGCCATCATAAACAGGTCAACAGCCTTGGCTGGTGTAACTCAGTGGATTGAGCATGGACTGTGAACCAAAGGGTCACCAATTCCATTCCTAGTCAGGGCACATGTCTGGGTTGTGGGCCAGGTCCCCATTGGGGGCCACATGAGAGGCAACCACACATGGCAATTTCTCTCACTCTCTTTCTCCCTCCCCTCTCTCTAAAAATTAATAAATAAAACTAAAAAAAATAAACAAGTCAACAAAGAACAAGTGCTGGTGAGGTTGTGGGAAAAAGGGAACCCTAGTACACAGTGGGAATTCTAACAAGTGCAGCCACTGTGGAAAACAGTGTGAAACTTCCTAAAAAAACTAAAAATAGAATTGCCTTTTGACCCAACAATCCCAGTGCTGAGACTATACCTTCAGAATCCTTAAACACCAATACAAAAGAACCTATACACCCCAATGTTCATAGTAGCATTATTTATAATATCCAAGTGCTGGAAGCAGGCTAAGTGCCCATCAGTAAATGAGTGGATCAAAAACTGTGGTACATTTATACAATGGAATACTATGCAGCAAAAAGAAAGAAAGAGATTCTACCCTTTGCGACAGCATGGATGGAACTGGAGAGTATTATGCTAAGGGAAATATGCCAAGCAGCGAAAGCCAAATACCATGTGATGTAATTTATAAGTGTAATCTAATCAACAAAACAAGTGACCAAAATATAACCAGTGGCATGGAAATAAAGAGCAAACTACAGTGGAAGGGGAGGGAATAATGGGGGAAAGACAGGGAAAGGTTGTCAAAGAACATGTATTAAGGACCCATGGACAAAGAAAAGAGGGGAGAAGAAAGGTGAAGGGTATGTAGGGCAGAGAAGGATAATGGGGGCAAGTGGAGACAACCTTACTTGAACAACTAGAAAATATTTTAACAAAATAAAGTAAAAAATAGAAAATAAAATACTAAAATATAATATAAAAATATAATGAAAAAAGTTCTAACCTCATGTCATTAATCCATAAAACAAACAAAAAATAAAATAAGAAAATAAAAAATATACCAAGTGAAAGAGATCAATCAAAAAAGAGTATATACTGCATGATTTTATTTGTAAAAAAATTATAGAAAATACAAATTAATCTGTCATAGCATAAAGCAGTGGCTGTCTGGAGATGAGGAAAAATGGGGAAATGCATAAGGGAAAGATTACCAAGGGGCAAGAGGAAATGTGGGAGTGATAGACATGTTAACTATCTTGATTGTGATCATCATTTCATGAATGTGTACATATGTCAAAATTTATCAAATTGTACAGTTTAATCATATAGTATATTGCATTACCAATTATATGTCAAAATATATTTTACCTTATACAAATAAGACTTATTCTGTTAACAAAAGATTTAAACAGACATTTCGAGAAAAAAGATATAGGTTCCGGAGGAAGATGGTGACGGAGTAGGAGGGAGCAGATTTCACTTCCCCCTACACACAGGAGGAAAAACTGGCTAATCCAAGGAGGAACAGAGCAGACAGACAACAGTACCACAGCGTATTTGAAAATAAGAGTCCACAAAGCTGTAGCAGTCACTGAAAAAACAGAAACCAGATGATAAGAAGGATATTGCAGGAGAGTAAGTCCTGGGGACCAGCGCAGGGACCGGGGTGAGTTTGTAGCCCCAGGTCCAGTGCCGAGAGCGGGCGCTTGGTCAACCACAGACTTCTTGAAAGCGGAGATCCTGCTGAAATCCTTGGGAGAGAGCTGGGTCACCTGCTCCCTCCCTCCCCAACAGACCAGGGTTGGAGCAACACCAGCAGAGTTCTGGTCGCAGAGAGGGGAATAAGGAGCACGGAGCTGTGATTACTCTCACAGTCCCTGGGCACCAGCTCGGGAGAGCTGAGAGGCAGGCTGCATCACACACTGACCCCGATAGTCCCTGAGCTGCCTGGAGAATTGGGCTACACAGGCTTGAGTAGGAGGAATTTATCTAACAGAGGGGCTGGGGAATCTGCTGTGACAGCCCTGAAGCTGACTCCCAGCCCAGCCGAGACCCCAGGGTTAAAGGGAAAGGACAGTGACTCCATCCCCCTAGCATTGCGAAGGGAAGAGTTTGGGACCAAATTCGCTGGGAAGGGAAGCATTTGGGCCCAAAGTCCCTGGGAAGGGAAGCGATTGGACCCAAATTCGCTGGATGGAGGCAGCCTGACCGATTGGGCGCCCCATCACCCAAGCATCTAGTGATAACCACCGAGGAAAAGTGCTCTGAAGAAAACCAGGACTCCTACAATGAAGATATTGGGGAAAGGAGTCAGACTAGCTGCTGGGACAGTGCTTGCAAGAGAGGCTGAGTAAACATCGGGAAGAAAGAAATACCACACCAATCACTCCCCAGCCTTCTGCAGCCAGCAAGACCAGAAAAACCGGTTTGGACAGTTTGAAACAAACAAGAGGTATGGGTTTTGTTGCTGTTGTTGTGGTTTTTAATTCTGTTTTTTTAAATGCTGTTTTTTAAGTAATTTTTTGTTATTATTATTTTTAAAATTTTCACTACTGTTTTATGCTCCAATTACTTTTCCTCTCTTCCCTTCTGTCTTGATTTAGTACTGCACACTTTCTTTCGAATTTTATCTCTCCTTTTTTACTTCTCCTGCCATATTTTTAATACCCACAATCGAGAGAAAAACTTGGAACTGTGAAATGACCTGAAGTGGACTCAATCAGAGGGCAACCCAACAGCAGAGACAGTGAGACAAATTTCACTTGACTATTGCAGGGAAACTGCAAGATGCTGCATATTTGGATTATTATTGTTTTCTCCTTTCTTCATTATTCCTACATCTTTTATCTTTATAGTATTTTTGTATTTCCCTTCTTTCTGTATAGTCTTCTTTGCTTGGCAGGGTATATTGAACCATTTGACAGGTTTTGTTTGTTCTCTCTTCTACAATGTATTGCTAATTTATTGTCCTTCACATGAATTCTGTTCCATCATCACACTACTCAAAGTCCTATACCGCCTGTTGAGGTTATTCAGATCACATACATTCTGGCATATGAATGTTGCTCTAATATTATTGTAAATAATTGCTCTTCCACACAATTATAAATACTTCACAGCACACTCCCCTGATACAGGCCCACATCACAATCTCCTGAACTCTATTATTAGGGAGGTTAACACTATTCTCTCACACACTACACCTATGTACTACCCTTTACTCTCATCTTACCCAAGAATCTGACCTCCCACAGCTTCACTGCTTTCTACATCCAACTCAGAACGCTGCCTTTGCAAACAAGAGTCTTATTATCTTCCCATTCTTTCTTAAAAGTGGCCAGTTGGGTTGAGGAACACCGTTAACACTACACATAGCCCAAAGATCTCCTATCTCTTATACTGGCTGCTACTGTAAATGTCATAGAATACTCACAGCTCTCTTAAACCATTTTGCCTCCCCCTCCAACTGAGCACAAAAAAGAGTAGGTGGAAGCGGTGAACACCAGGATATCTTAAGGAGACAGCACCACTGAACCTCACAGGCATTCTATCACAGCAGTTCACATCATAAACCCTGGGAACAAGAACAAATCTAGTTATGGAGTGGAAGCTATCTAGAGGAGTCTCACAAACAACGAGAAGAAAAAGAAACAATCCCCAAATGAAAGGAAAGGAGGAAGCCTCAGAAACAGTGCTAAACGAAATGGAAGCAAGTCAGCTTTCAGATATTGAATTCAAAGAACTGGTTATCAGGAAGTTCCATGAGATGACAATGAACTATCAGAAACTACAGGAGAACTACAAGGAGTTCACCACAAACTATATCAACATGAAGAAGGAAATAGAAAACATAAACCAGGGACAAGAGGAAATGAAGAATATAATTGCTGAACTGAAGAACACAGTGGAAGGAATCAAAAGCAGGATGGATGAAGCAGAAGATCGGATCAGCAAGATAGAGGATGAAGTAGAAAAAAAAACATACAGAATGAGCATTTAAGTGAAAAAAGACTCAGAAAGAATGAAGAGGGATTAAGAGAAATGCAAGACAATATGAAACATAATAATATCCGTATAGTAGGGATACCAGAAGGAGAAGAAGAAGATGAAGGGATAGAAAATCTATTTGAAAAAGTAATGATGGAAAACTTCCCTAATTTGATGAGAGAAAAAAATTACACAAATACAGGAAACACAGAGAGTCCCAATCAAGAGGAACCCAAGAGGCCCACTTCAAGACACATCATAATTAAAATGGCAAAATTCCAAGACAACAAGAGAATCTTAAATGCAGCAAGAGAGTTACTTCCTTCCATTGAAGGAAGTAACATACAAGGGAGCTTCGATAACATTAGCTTCTGACTTCTCAATGGAAACACTCTAAGCCAGAAGAGAATGGCAAGAAATATTCCAAGTAATGAGGACCAGAGACCTGCCACCTAGGCTGCTTTACCCAGCAAGGCTCTCAATCAAAATAGAAGGCCAAATAAAGAGCTTCCAAGACAAAAGAAGTCTAAAAGAATATGCATCCATCAATCCAGCGCTGCAAGAGATGCTAAAGGCACTGCTCTAAGGAAAGGAAGGAAAAGAGAGAGACAGAGAGGAACATAGGTGCAAAAATGGCAATGAATAAGTACCTTTCCATAATAACCTTAAATGTAAACAGATTACATTTGGATTACATTGGAACAGATGTTCCAATCAAAAAACACAGAATAGCTGAATGGATAAGAAAACATGACCCACACATATGCTGCCTACTAGAGATCCACGTGAAGACAAAAGACATACACAGACTGAAAGTGAAGGGCTAGAAACAAATTTTCCAAACAAATGGACAGGAAAAAAAAGCCAGGGTAGCAATACTCATATCAGACAAAATAGACTTAAAAAGAGCTATAAAGAGAGACCCAGAAGGTCACTTCATAATACTCAAGGGAAGACTACACAAAGAAGACATAAACATTGTAAATATATATGCACTTAACATAGGAGCACCCAAACACATACAGAAAATCTGAGAGGGCTTCAAGAAAGATATTGATAGCACCACAATTATAGTAGGGGATTTTAACACCCCACTGCCAAAAATGAAAAGATCTTCCAAACAAAATATCAATGAAGATATTGTGGCATTAAACAATGCCCTAGATGAAATGGACTTAACTGATATATATAGAGAGAGCCCTGCATCCAAAAGAGGCTAAATACACATTCTATTCGAACACACAAGGAACATTTTCAAAGATAGACCACATGATAGGACACAAAACAAGCCTCAACAAATACAAGAAAATTGAAATCATACCAAGCATTTTCTCTGACCACAAGGGACTGAAATTAGAAACCAACCGCAAGGAAAAAAACCCAAAACACTCAAAATCATGGAGACTGAATAGTATGCTATTAAACAATGAATGGGTCAAGAATGAAATCAAGGAAGAAATCAAAAAGTTTCTGAAAACAAATGAAAATGAACTTATGACAACCCCAAATTTATGGGCCACAGCAAAGGCAGTCCTGAGAGGGAAGTTCATAGCAATACAGGCCTACCTAAAAAAGATAGAAACATTTCAAACAAACAACCTAACCCTACGCCTACAAGAACTCGAGGAACAACAACAAAGACAGCCCAGAGCTAGTAGAAAGAAGAAAATAACCAAGGTCAGAGCAGAATTAAATGACATAGAGACCAAAAGTACAATACTAAAAATCAAAGAATCCAGGAGCTGGTTGTTTAAAAAGATAAACAAAATCAACAAGCCTTTAAGCAGTCCCATCAAGAAAAAAAGGGAGAGGAACCAAATAAACACAATCAGAAATGAAAGAGGAGAGATTACAACTGATACCACAGAAATACAAAGGATTGTAAGAAATTACTATAAGGAGCTATATGCCAAGAAATTTAAAAACCTAGGTGCAATGGACAAATTTCTAGAAAAATACACTCTTCCAAAACGAAATGAAGAAGAAGCAGAAAGCCTGTACAGAGCAACAACAGAAGATGAAATTGAAGCAGTGATCAAAAAACTCCCAACACACAAAAGCCCTAGACCAGATGGGTTCACAGGAGAATTCTACAGAGCATTTAAATAAGAACTAATTCTTACCCTTCACAGACTATTCCAAAAAATCCAAAGTGATGGAAGACTCCCAAACTCTATTTATGAAGACAGCATCATCCTAATCCCAAAACCAGATAAAGACACAACAAAGAAAGAAAACTTGAAGCCAATATCGCTGATGAACATAGACGCTAAAATCCTCAACAAAATATTGGCAAACCACATCCAGCAATACATTAAAAAGATCATACACCATGACCAAGTGGGATTTATCCAGGGATGTAAGGATGGTTCAACATTTGCAAATCAGTAAATGTAATACATCACATAAACAAAAGCAAGGACAAAAATCACATGATCATATCAATACATGTGGAAAAAGCATTTGACAAGGTACAGCACCCATTTATGATCAAAACACTCAGCAAAGTTGGAATTGAGGGAGCATTCCTCAACATAATAAAGGCCATATATGACAGACCTACAGCCAACATCATACTCAATGGACAAAAACTAAAAGCTTCCCCACTAAGATCAGGAAAAAGACAAGGTTGTCCACTGTCACCACTTCTATTCAATACACTTTTGGAAGTTTTAGCCACAGCAATCAGACAAGAAGAGGAAATAAAAGGCATCCAAATCCGAAAAGAGGAAACAAAATTGTCACTGTTTGCAGACAATATGATAGTGTATTTGCAAAATCCTATAGACTCTACCCAAAAACTGCTCAACCTAATAAATGAATTTGGCAAAAACAGCAGGATATAAAGTCAATATCCAGAAATCAAAGGCATTTTTGTATACCAACAATGAAACAGCAGAAGCAGAAATCAAGAAAAAAATCCCATTCGATATAGCAAAAAGAAAAATAAAATACCTAGGAATAAACCTAACCAAGGAGATAAAAGACCTGTATGCAGAAAACTACACAACACTGAAGAACGAAATCAAAGAAGACACAAACAAATGGAAACATATACCATATTCATGGATTGGAAGAATTAACATAATCAAAATGTCCGTATTATCCAAAGCAATATACAGATTCAATGCAATACCTATCAAAGTACCAATAGCATATTTCACAGACATAGAACAAACACTTCAAAAGTTTATATGGAACTATAAATGACCCTGAATAGCAGCTGCAATTTTGAGGAAGAAAAACAAAGTGGGAGGGATCACAATACCTGATACCAAACTGTATTACAAGGCCACTGTAACCAAAACAGCCTGGTACTGGCATAAAAACAGGCACATAGACGAATGGAACAGAACAGAGAGCCCAGAAATATACCCAAGTCATTACAGTCAGTAAATATTCAACATAGGGGTTAACACCATAAAAGGGAGTAAAAATAGTCTCTTCAACAAATGGTGTTGGGAGAACTGGATAGCTACATGCAAAAAAATGAAACTCGAGCACCAACTTACACCATACACAAAAATAAATTCAAGGTGGATAAACACTTAATTGTAAGCCATGACACCATTAAAATCCTAGAGGAGAACATAGGCAGGAAAATCTCAGATATCTCACACAGCAACATTTTTACTAATATGTCCCCCAGAGCAAGGGATATAAAGGAAAGAATAAACAAATGGGATTTCATCAAAATAAAAAGCTTCTGCATATCTAAAGAAAACAGCATTAAGATAAAAAGAGACCCAACTATATGGGAAAACATATTTGCCAATGACACCTCAGACAAGGGTTTAATCTCCAAAATATACAAAGAACT
>PVKM010001699.1:0-73798 GCA_004027735.1 Carollia perspicillata
TTACATTAGCTAAGATTAAAATGAAGGAGAGAATTCTAGAAACAGCAAGAAATAAGGGGACGGTTACCTACAAAGGTATTCCCATCAGACTGTCAGCTGATTTCTCAAAAGAGACCTTACAGGCAAGAAGGGACTGGAAAGAAGTATTCCAAGTCATGAAACACAAGGACCTACATCCAAGACTGCTCTATCCAGCAAAACTTTCATTCAGAATGGATGAGCAGACAAAGTGCTTCTCAGATAAGATCAAGTTCAAGGTGTTCATCATCACCAAGCCCTTACTATATGAAATATTAAAGGGACTTACCTAAGAAAAAAAAGATAAAAATATGAACAGTAAAAGGACAGCAAATTCACAGTTATTAACATCCACACCTAAAACAAAAGCAGACTAAATGGTCACCTGAAACAGGAGCAGAACCACAGAAATGGAGATCACGTGGAGGGTTAGCAACAGGGGAGTGGGAGGAGAGGATGGGGAGAAGGTACAGGGAATAAGTAGCATAGACGGTGGGGAGAAAATAGACAGGGAGAGAGCAAGAGTAGTGTGGGAAATGTAGAAGCTAAAGAACTTAGGATACATGGACATGAACTAAAGAGGGGGAGTGTGGGTGGGAGGGGGTTGGCAGGGTGGAGGGGAATGAAGGGGGAAATGGGAGAACTGTAATGGCATAATCAATAAAAAAGTTAAAAAAAAAAAGAGAGACAACCACACATTGATATTTCTCTCCTCTCTTTCTCCCTCCCTTCCCCTTTCTCTAAAAAATTAAAAATAAGTAAATAAAATCTTCAAAAAATTTTTCCTTAAATGACTATATAAAAATAACATGTTTTTATTACCAAACTATTATCCATTGATCCTGTAAACTTTGTGAGATTTACTCTGATTGAACTGATTTAGGTCACATGCCCACTTCTAATTGTGATGCGGAGAAATACTGTGTTCTGATTGACTTAGGCCTGAGTCACCGACTCTTTTACTGGGTCCCTTTGTACTCTTTTCTCCTATACTCTGGCCTTCTTTCATTTTCTTTCTGTCACAGAGCCTTTGCACATGCTGTTTACTACAGGGAAAGCTAATCTCTCTCCATTTTGCCTAGTGGTGTTTGCCTCATCCTTTATTCTCATTTCAAGATTGACTTTCCTAACACTAGTTCAAACCCCCTCTTATATATAGAATGTCACAGCACTGGATAATTCTCCTCGGTAGTACTTTCTGTTTGCAATTTTATATTTTATATCATTTCATTAATGTTGTTCTCCTTGACTAGGTTATAAGCTTAGTAAGGCAAGGAACATGCTTGTTTTTGCTCACCATGGTATCCTCAGTGCCTAACATAGTGCATTTCTGTTATGAGTATTTGCTGAGTGAATGAAAGGGTAATGGTGTTGGACAGTGGTTGGCTCCAGAGGACACAAAGCATGTAGTTATCCTGGTCATAGTCTAGCATGGAGGCAGTGGAGAGACCAACTTCAACTGTGTCCTTTTGCAATATTGTATAATGAGTGTATGAATGCCCGCATATGTCATATACCTGAAGTCATTTTGAGAACTTAGGCCTATTTTTATTAATTAGAATGTTTGCATCATGTTTTTAAATGACAATGCATTTTGAACAATGTATATTTGAAGTTACTCGTGAGTGGAGAACTAGCATAAGGGTAACAGTTAAGGAAGACAAATTAAAGCACTTTATTATTATTCATAATATATTTCCATTCTCCATTTAAAAAATGGTGCTAGAATGGGAAATATTAATAAATAAACTTATTACTTGAAAGATTATTTTAACCATCAGGGCATGACTTCGATGATGCTCATGGTAAGAAATATTAATGTTACAATTTTGCATTTTTAAGATCTATTCTAGTCGAGAACTTGAAGAAACGTTAAATAAAATCAGGGAAATTTTGTCAGATGACAAACACGACTGGGATCAGCGTGCCAATGCGGTAAGACTTTTATTTTTAATTTTCTTTTCCTACTCTTTTTTTAAATGTCTTTTTAAATAAGATAGTCAGTAGTAGTCCTATCTTGTATTTCAGATATTTATGAACTAGAGTGTCTGATAGGTAACATCTCTTTCCAGAAAATATATTGAGATAGTCGGCATTTCTGATTTAGGGTCAATTTTTGTTTTTGCTGATCAGGTGGAACCTGTCTCACCATTTGTTAGTCTCTCTACATGTGCTACTTGTTGACTGACCAGGAAAGTGTGAGTTTCACTGATGCCTCAGGGCCGTGGCCTCTCTGTGGCTCTACGTAGCTGTTCATCAGTACTGTCCTTGACTCTTAAAAGGTTAACCAAAAAAGCAGTTCACTTTGCCTGCATGCTCAGTATTTTCATAGTGTCGACAAAAATTTACAACAGTATGTCCATTTGTCTGCCATTTTCTTGCCTTTCTCACATATTTGTCTCTGAATGTGATAAATATTTTCACTCATTTTTTTTTAAAAGGTCTGGTATTTTTGAGTTAAGAATATTTTATTTAGCTTAAATTCCTTGAGAAACTAGTTGATAAATGTAAAAAATCGTACTTGCCATGCCAAAGGGCTATATTTCAGTTTGTGAATTTGTCAAATTTACATCTGAGGCAGTAAATGAGTACCTCAGAGTCCTTGGGAAACCAGAGGAGGGGTTCCACTTGAAGACACTCTTCTGCTCTGAGAGCTCCAGTCTCCATTTGGATGGCTCAGTGATTGGCCCTTCTGCTTCCATACTTTTGCTTATTGATGAACGTGGTATCCAAAATTGGACCCTTTAAAAAGTAGTCTCCTTAGTATATAGGGTAATGGTTGCACACATTTTGATTGGACTCAATGTCACTGAACTGTATACTTTAAAATGGTTAAAATGGTAAATTTTATGTAAATGTGTATTTTACCACAATATATAAAAGAAGGACTTCCTTAAAACTTTAAAGTTTACTTACCTATTTGTATATTACGTATGTCAGTTATGCATATAATCAAGTTTTTAGCATTCTTTGACAGAAGGTTTTTTTTTGGGGGGGGTTGCATATTTTTTTTAAATATTTTATTTATTTATTTATTTATTTTTATTGTTTTTCAGTACAGTTTTCTGTCTTTTACTCCCATCCCATACCACCCCCCCAGTGCTCCCCCCTCCCTCAAGGGTTGCATATTTTAAGAGACATTCAATACAGTTAAAATGTCTAAATATTGTTATATAAATATAATGCTATTTTTTAAATTTTGCTCAAGTAATGAGGTTTAGGTAGCTTTAAGAATTTTGGTTTTTTCATTGCCACTTTTTTGTCAATAATGGAAATTATCTTTTATTTCAGCTTAAGAAAATTCGATCGTTGCTTGTTGCTGGAGCTGCACAATATGATTGCTTTTTCCAACATCTACGCTTGTTGGATGGAGCACTTAAACTTTCAGCGAAGGATCTCAGGTCCCAGGTGGTTAGAGAAGCTTGCATTACTGTAGCGTAAGTGTGTTCTTTATATGATAAGCATCTTTTTATGAATGAATTTAGTTCTCACTGATTCAGGGTTCATTGAATAAAACAGCAAGATAACTGTCAAAAAGCTTTTATGTGATCCAAAAATCAAATTACAAGGATCCAGTGTGTGTCATTTTAAACATTTTTTTTCTTAATGGCACTTTATACCAATCTTAAAATATGTTTATATTTCTAAAGCCTACTGGTGGAGTTTTGGTCACTAATTCTGGGTGTCAGAAGAAAGTGAATGGCATTGGCAGGTGTGGCTCAGGGTACAGGGCGCCATCCTGCAGACCGAAACGTCGCTGGTTTTATTCCCGGTCAGGGCACACGCCTGGGTTGCAGGCCTCTCTTTCTCCTTCCCTTCCACTCTCTTTAAAGAATAAACCAAAACTAAACAAAAACATTCTCAAAAATAAAGAGAAAGTAAATGGGTCTGAGGACTGGCTACATTCATTTTTTTCTCTTTACTAATGTGGATATTAAACTCTCTCTTTCTGATACTTTACCAATTATTCTGGAATCATAACATGCATCATTAACTTAGCAAAATATAAATTTATTCTATGTTTATATTCTTCCAAAATTCAAGGATGGTTGAATTCTAAAATTTCGTTTGTTACTACTCCCCACCTGAATCCTTTTGTTTTATGTGTTATTGAATAAGCCTTCTTTTGAAGATAGGCAGCACAGAGATGCCTACTATTATTATTTCTAAGCAAGGTTAAATTAGATGTCCCAGTCAGAACAGAAAATAGAAAAAAAAATCTCATGAACTAAAAACTATGAAGATTAAAGGACCAAAACTCCCATTTTTATTGGATGATGATATTGTCTGTGCAGAAAACCGCAAGAGTCTATAATTATTATGATTAAGGGACTTTACCAAGATTGGTAGATACAAGTCACTGTACCGTGTACCAAAATAAATGAATATCTCTCGATTGCAAAACAAAGCAAAAAAAAAACAAAAATCCACAAAATGTAACCTTGAAAAATATTGCACGATGAGAATTCTGCTTCTGGCCTTAATGCAGTACTGATAGTCCTGCAGTACTGGTCGTACTGGGTAGGACTGCAGGACTGACTCTCGCAGCAAGTGACAGAATACGTAAAACACCTTTTTACAGATAATGGACAGTGGTCAGAGCAGGACTGTGGTTTTTGAAACAGTCAAATCATACAAACAGTACGATCAGCAGTTTTGACCTTGAGGCACTGAACCATGGAGAGGGGAGGGAGAACAAGGCAGAGCAAGGCAGTTCCAAACAGAGCAAGGCAGTCTCACTGAGTTGAGAAGAAACAGGGATTGAAGTTTCCGAAGGGTGAAGTAGCTAAAATTTGCGGTGCGGAATACTGAAAAGAAGAGAGATACACAGAAAAGGAGCTGTAGAAATCTGTATAGGGGATCCCAGGAGTCTAGCTGAATACTCGTCTGTGCATGTGAAAGGTGCAATGCTGAATACCAATAAGAACTGCTGAAGCTACAAAGTAAGCAACAATTCCCAGAGCCCTTTGAATCAACAACCTGAAATTTTGGAGCTAACTGTATCCCAACCATGTGTTTTGAGTAAGATAACAATATATAAAAATTAACACTACTGCGAGCAGTGTCAGCACTGTGAGTGATTGCAGCATTCTTCCGGAGGCTTTCACTGAACTCGTACAATTAAAAGTCTAATTTGTTTAACTGTTGTACAAATTTGGAAAGAACAGACCGATGTCCCTAGGATCATGCAACTAACTAGTATATGTTAGAGTTGTGTTTTCAATCAAGAATTCTGAAACCCTCCTCTAAAAATGTCAGGGAGTATTTGTGACTAATACAGTGGGGGGCATCATTAGTAGAAATAGAGAATGTCTTGGAGAGTATTGATTTGGGTAAGCTTTTGAACTTGTTTATGAAATACATTGAATTTAAGAATCACATTGGGAAATATCTGATGGATAAAGATGGCTAAAGGTCAGAGTAAACAGGTGAATTTTTTACCTGTGCCTTTAATGGCTAATTTTTTACATCAGATAGCTTCTTCCAGTGCCATTGCAAACAGTAGATGCTAAAATGGAAATTTCCAACTTTTGTTTTTTGGTCTTGATGGTTAAAAGATGGGAAAACAAAGGAAATATGTAGTGTTTGCACTTTCCTATCTCTCTTTTGCTTTGCTGCTAAAAAACTGATTACAGTAGTCCTGGCTGGGTGGCTTGGTTGTGGTGTCATTCCATACTCCGAAAGGTTGCAGGTTCTATCCCTGGTCAGGACACATACCTAAGTTGCCCGTTCACCCCCAGTTGGGGCATGTACTGGAGGCAACCCGTCAATGTTTCTGTCTCTCTCCATTCCTTTCTCTCTCTAAAAATCAGTAAAAACATATCCTCAGATGAGGATTAAAAACCACACCAATTACAATAAAAATTTTAAGTTGAGTAAAAGAAGATTTTAAAGATATATGATCTTACCTATATTTAATGTCAAACTATTTTTTAAAACTATTTTGCCTTCCTTTGTAGCCATCTTTCAACAGTTTTGGGAAACAAGTTTGATCATGGCGCCGAAGCCATTGTACCTACGCTGTTCAACCTTGTCCCCAACAGTGCAAAAGTCATGGCGACTTCTGGATGTGCAGCGATCAGATTCATCATTCGGGTAGGTGCTTTTCTTTGCTTCTGCTCTTCTGTCTCCCTTCCCTCCCCCCGTTTTTTTCCCAATTTACTTAAATAAGTCATTGGTGTTTTTTTAACTCCAAGGGGAAATTACTTTTGAATTTTTCTGATAATAAAAGCAATACTTGGTAATTATAGATATTTTAGAACATTTAAATAATGCAGAGGACTACAAAGTAAACATGCTTCCATGAGTACAGTATATACATATGTGTGTACATTCATGTGTGTGTGTGCATGCAGTCATGTTACAGGTTGTAACAGCTACCAGTGTAAAAACAGTAAAAATGTTATTGAGCAGTGGTAAAAGATGATAGGGAATTTCCTACTATTTCTCATATCTTGAAGGTACCCAGAAAAACAGTTAAAAAGATAAATCTCCCCTCCCCCTGAATTCTGCTTTTCTGCAAATAATCACTGTAGCCATTCAGTTTATACTTTTGGAAACTTCTGTTCTGTGCCTGCACAAACCAGATTTACTACAAAGTGTAAACATAGTATTTATATTTTACATCTATATAAATAACGTCTTTTTAACTTGTTTTTTAAATTTCACATACTTGGGCTCTTCTCTTGTTTATACATACTACATATAACTCTTTTAATGTCTAAAGCAGTTCTCCAATAAAGGTTGAAGCATCAGCTCATACATCAAAAGGTTGGAGGTTCAATTCATGTTTGGGGCGCAAACCTAGGTTATGGGTTCAATCCCTGCTCAGAGCTTGTACAGGAGGCAGCTGATTGATGTTTCTGTCCCACATCAATGTTTCTCTCTCTGCCCTTTCCTGTCTCTCTAAAGTCAATAAACATATCCTCAGGTGAGGATTTTAAAAAAAGGACATAACACTAAATTTCCTCACCATTCTCTCTGAAATTCATGGAGTCCTTTTTCTCCATCCTTTGCCAACATTGCATATTAGTCTCTCAAAGGTCTTATAATTTAAAAAATACATTATTTCATATTCTGCTTTGCATTTCTTAGATTATTAGAGATGTTAAGTATTTTTTCCTTTTTAATTCTTATATGGATTGCCAGTTTATACATTGAACATTTTTAATTTTTATTTATTTTTTAAAGTACATTTTATTGATTATGCTATTACAGTTGTCCTATTATTTTCTCTCCTTTTCTGCCCTGCACCCTTCCTCCCACCAGCATTCCCCCCACTTAGTTCATGTCCATGGGTCATGCATATAAGATCTTTGGCTTATCTATTTCCCATACTATTCTTTACCTCCCCCTGTCTATTTTGTACCTACCAATTATGCTTCTTATTCCCTGTACCTTTTCCCCCATTCTCCCTCCTCCCCGTTCCTGCTGATAACCTTCCATATGATCTCCATTTCTGTGATTCCTATTCTAGTTGTTCGCTTAGTTTGTTTTTGTTTTTGTGGGCTTTTTTTAGTTTCAGTTGTTGATAGTTGTGAGTTTATTGTCATTTTACTGATACATTGAGCAGTTTTTTGTCATTGATTTCCAAATGTTGTCATGTAAGTGTTAATTCTGTGTTATATGTATTGCAAATATTTTTTACCAGTCTTAGTTTTTCAAACATTGTTTAAGCTGTTGTTTGTTACATATAGAACTTTCGATTTTTGTGCATTGAGATAGTGCTCCTTTTGTGGTTTTTGTTATAGTTAAAATTACCTTCTCTATTTCACGATTATAAAATATTCAATTTTTTAAAACATATAACTTTTGTTTCTTAGGTGTAGGTCTAGCTGGATTTTATTTCTATGTGAAATATAGCTATCTAACTTGATTTTTCTGATTCTAGTTTTATCAGTCTTATTTCCCTAACAATTGTTGCTTTGTACTTTATGGATGGTCAAAATTTTTGGCTATTACTATCTCGAAATAGATTTTTAAAACTTTTCTGTTTCTGTTTATTGTGCTTTCTTCTTATCTGTTTCTTATTTTCTGAGAAGTTTCTTATATTTTGTCAGTGTCAAGAATAAAACCTGTTTACTTCTTCTGTTTTTTAAAAAGTATACTTTTCATTTCTTTCATGTCATTTTCCCCCCTTAACTATTAAGTTCAATTGAACAGACATTTTCATTTTCAGCAGTTGATATTAATTGTAGTTTTTTACTCCTCGCTAGTATTTATGAATAAACTCTTCTTATTTTTAAGTTGGTTCTAAATAATTTTTTTTTGTTTTTAACATGGTCTCACTTTTCATGTGTATTTATCTTTCCCTATTTTGAAATGTCTTTGCCCTTATACTATAACTAAAAACTTGGACTTTAGGTTTACATTTCTTTTTTTTTTTAAATAATACACAGAGTTTATTCAAATTTCTCCAGTTTTACAAGCACTCATTTGAACCTACCTGTAGCTTTGTGTAACTACCACATTCAAAATGAATAACTATTCCATTTCCATATGTGTTACCCCTCTTTTGTGTTACCCCTTGATTTGTATTTTTTAAATAAACCATTTATACATGCATCTGGATTTTATATGAAATATCTTAGTTTTCCAATGTTCAAAAATAATTCAAAATATATAAGCTACTATCACCCAGCCCTATGCAGGCCTAGAAAAACATGTCTATTGCCTGAAATCAGCCTATAGCTGTCTGTTTGTCATTTAGTATAAATCATATCTCACATAAATAAAACTGTGTATCTGATGGATGATATAGTGTATGTCTTCATCTAGTATTTGGTTAGTTTACATTTCTTGTCCCTTAGAATTTTTTCCTTTTTTTCTCAGAATTGCTTTCTAAGTTTTTACTGTTGTCTCTAAGAAGTGAGATACCATTTGATTCTTTTATAGAAGAAAAAACAGGAAACTTTAGAAAGTTTTATGAGATAGCCTCTTTGTGTTACAAGCTTCAAAGCAGATCTAGGAGTAGATCATCTTTCATTGGTGCTATCCTTACACAATGAATAAGGATTTCCGACTAAAATGAATTTCCTTAAACTTATGTTAATTTTCATGAATTGTTTATTGCTTCTGGGGATTTTTTGCCAATTTTTTTCTTTATTACTCTTATCATCAGAGTTTGGAACCCTCACTGTCATTTATCATTTCTTTGATAATTTTTTGTCTTTAGGACAACTTTTCTTTAAATTCTACTCACTTGACAGTACCCATTTTGCTACTCTTATCACTTTTTACATTGTTTTTGTATCACTCATTTTTCATGAGCTTGTCATGTTATCAGTACACAATTCTATCATCTCACTGAAAGTACAAATCAGGTGGGGTTTTATTTGTTTATGTTATCTACTGTTTTGTATATTTTGTTTGTTTTGAAGGGGACTACTTCCTTAGATTGCTGTATTTGATTCCTAATTCTCTTTTTAATTCTAGGGAATCTTTTTTTAAAATTGTCAACTCGTATTAATAAATTAAAGTCTAAATTGTTCTGACTTAATATTTGGTAGCATGCATTGTCTGTCATTGTAGGGGTCATTTTTAATTTTCCTTCGGTGTAGCTGCCCCTAAATGTGATGCTGCCATAGTTAGGTCTCTCTCCCATCCCAGCCGCTGTGTTGGATGTGGGCTAAGTGGCAGCAGGGTCTTGGGGAGATTATGAGAGAGAAGAGGAAGATGGTAGGTGAGAGATGGTAGTGTGTTGTGGCTAGGGGCTCACCTGGGGCTTTAACTCCGTAGTAATAATGTTTGGGGAATGCATTCTGGATGTTTTTAGGGGGCAGGTCCGCAGGGCACTTCCACACTGAATGTGGCAGTTGAATAACATGCAGATCAACACTCTCTTGCATTTTTCTCTTGAATAAAGTTTTCTC
The DNA here is from genome assembly GCA_004027735.1 of Carollia perspicillata. Lineage (NCBI taxonomy): Eukaryota > Metazoa > Chordata > Mammalia > Chiroptera > Phyllostomidae > Carollia > Carollia perspicillata. Next base: position 9,891 of record PVKM010001699.1, read on the forward strand.
TTTTATTTTGGTTGAGTTAGTTGTGACAGACACTGGTGTGCCATACACATTCTCCTTCAGTGATGACTTTGACCTGAAGCACTTTTGGCTAGCCTTCATGTGCCAGCCTCTTCAAGGATTGCCTCAGCTGTAGAGGGCTGCCTTTCCCAAGGTCTTGCCCCTTCCCAGTATGGCCCTTATTCAGTACCTGATTGATGTGGAATTGTAAAGGTTTGGCCATTTTGGACCAGTTCTAGACTACTCTGAAGGGCCATTTTAACTCCATGGCACCCTAATGGCCTTGGGCAAGATACCCTTGGACCATGTCACAGATCAGTTTCTTCCTCTCCCCACTTATGCTTCTTTTTCATACCTTCCCACAAGCACGAGTATTGATCCTAAGGGCACTTCTTAATGTCCTGCATACCACCTTGGTTTCAAGGTCCACTCCATGGGTAGCCCAACCTACACCATTAGCTCAGAAGAAAAATAAAGATTGAAAGCATCAAAAATATATGCTTTGGTTACTGTTTTATTATGTCTATGTTGAACTTTTTGGTGTTTGTTTTTCTAAAGAAGAGCGTAAGAATTACTAAGAGAAGTCAAAAGGTTGTACCTGTTGAATTTTACCTGAATTCTAGAGAGCTATGATTCAACCAGAATGAAAGTTCAATTAAGTTACCATTTCTTTTTGTTTGTTTTGTTGTTGTTCAAGTACAGTTGTCTCCATTTTCCCGCTACCACTTTCCCCCTTAAATTACCATATCAAAATGCATCCTCAAGAGTTATGTATGTAGTTCACACTGATTGCCTATGATTACATAGCAGGTATTACCTTCTACCAGCAGGAGTCCTGGCACTTCAGAAAATATGACACATACATGCCCAGTTTCTCTTAGTGCTTCCTCCTTCCAAAAGTACACCGTCCTAGCAGTTCTCTGCAGTTTCGCAAGTAGCTTGTCTTTGTTTTATATTACTGCCACACCTGTCCATTTGAAACTGTCATTGTAAATATTACTTTATTTTGGGAAAACTTTTTGACTGATCTTAATTTCTTTCAAAATCAGATTTTATGATCTTTTTGTCTTGTATTAATATAACTAAATACAGGAATGTATGAAAGACAGAAGGGATGATGTGTATTTTTCAGCCTTATCTAAACCATCTTTTTCAGCATACTCACGTACCCAGACTTATACCTTTAATAACAAGCAATTGCACATCAAAGTCAGTCCCTGTGAGAAGGTAAGTTTTGAACAAAACAAATTTTTAGTATGGCTTTAATATTGCATTATGTTTAATTCTTAGTCTGGTACAAAAATTAGTTATTAATTTCTTGCCTTCTAGAAACCTTAATACAGTCTTTTGTCTTACATCATATAAAGGAAAGCGAATAAAGCAATTATGATGACCACCCACATTCCTCAGTTTCTCATATTAAGCTTTGGTTTATTTGGTACTGGCTGCTTGGTTTTTAGAAAGCATGGAGTCTAGAGTCAGGCCTCCGCTAATCCTGGAACTGCCACTGCTTGGCTGTCCTGCTGTGGGCAATTATTTGATCACTTTGAACCTCAGTGTTCGCATAGTAGTGCGGCTAATGGTATCAGCCCTATAGGGTTCTGAGGATTAACTGAGGTGCACATTGGTAGAATTGAACATAGTGTTTGGGACAGAGTAGGCCATGGCAGGTCGGTCAGTCTCTCTCCTTGATTTCTAGTTTTTTGTATTACCATCAGTAAAAGGACAACAAAAACAAGATTTGTGCATCTGATGTTTAAAGAGCTCTTTCTCTTATAAATTTGATAAATATATATTTACTTAAATACTTTGGCTGCTAGGAAGAAACTGCATAAGATATCATTATTACCTTTAAGTGTTTCGGATCTTTGGCCACAGTTGTTCACTTAACTCTCTCTCTTAACTTTGGGGGTTGGCAGATGACAGCTTACTGGCCAAATCCATCCAACAGCACAGTTTTGTACAACCCACAAGCTTAGACTGTTTCTAACGTGTTTGAAGGGTGATTGAAGGGGGGAATGAAGACAAATAGGAGACAAAAATGGTATGTGGTTCCTACAGCCTGAAATATTTAGTGTTCTGGCCCTTTGCAGACAATGTTACCAATCTCTGTCTTACACTGAGGAAGATGGCGATTAGAGGAACAGGAATGTAACAGACAAGAGGGAGTCAGGAAATGCATATAGAATTGACTTGACAGTGGGCGAAGCGAGGGGGTATAACCTGATCAGTTGTAAAATTGTTCCGCATGCTGCAGGGCCGCCTGCTGGGCCACTGAGGCCAGAGCGCATGGTAAATGGAAGGATTCGGCAGGAGAAGTACCTGCCTGGGTGGAGGGGGAAGGCCCAGAAGGTTGAAGGCAGTGCAGGGGGTGTGAATGTCATGAAGGGAAATTTCGACATTGTCCCATTCTTTGACAGTTCTTAGTGAGGAGGTAATGTCTTTCGTCATGTTTTTTATTACAGCTCTGAGCAGGGATGAAGAAGGCACAATGGTTTAAATAAGTGGGAATTTTTCCAACTCACTGAAGAGAGGCAGGGTCTGAACTAGAGCTGTATTGATGACAAGTGATTAAAGGAGATTTTTTTCAGTAAATACATTCAAGAGATTTCAAGTATAGAAAAGAGCCTGATAATTGGGTATGGATGAGGGAGGTGATGGCAAGTGTTTTAGACTGTGAACTCTGGAGGCAGAATGCCAGGGTTTAAGTCCCAGCTCTGTCACTTCGGGCAACTCGATTTAACCTCCCTATTTCTTATTTCCTAACTGTGTGATCCGGGCTAAACTAGTGGGTTTCTCTGTACTGTCTGAGCTGACTTTCACTGCCTGTCTGGAGATGTTGAGTTGAACCAATGCTGGCAATATAGGACTAGATGTGAGAAGCATAGCTGACAGTCAAGTGTAAGGCCACAGATTATGTTGCCCAAGTTGACTGTAAAAGGGAAGTGGGCTGAGATCAGCATAGACCAGGTGAGCACCTGTTTAAGGGCAGGTGGAGAAAAAGCATTAATATATTAAGAAAAACAGGGCAGAACTGTCATTAGATGCCAAGAAAGAAGAGAAACTCAAGTAGGAGACAGGTGAAGAAGTTGAGAACTAAAGGACTTAGAAGAAAAATATACAAATATTGGATGAAAAAAATTAAATACATATATTTTTAAAGAAGCATTGTAGAAACAGAAGACCCATCACATCTTTCTTGGTCACCATTGTGTATCTTGAATTTCTGGTGCAGAGGAGGTATTTAATAAGCATTGATTTAACTTGACAAGCATTTTAAGTTAAACTTATGGGGAACTCTTACAGTCTTTTCCAACTGTTTAGCATAGAAATAGTTGGACCCTTAAAGAAAGTTAAGTATTTGACAATTAAGATATCCAGAATCATGTCTTATACAGTCATCTGAAAGAATATGTGGGGACTGGTTCCAGGACCCACCTGGGACACCAAAACCTGCAGGTGCTCAAGTCCCTTGTCTAGAATCACGCAGTATTTGCATGTAGGTGACGGCAGGGTATACCTGCCCATCGCTTCATTCACGTAGATTTAGCGTAGCTCTCGGTGTGTGACAAATTCAAGTTTTGCTTTTTAGAACTTTCTGGGATGATTTTTTTCTTCAGTATTTTCAATCCCCTATTGGTTGAATCCATGTGTAAGACACCCGCAGGTACAGAGGGCTGACTATATACTTTTATTAAAGGGGCAAAGTGCAGTATTATAGAAGAAAGTATTGCTTTTAGTATTGTTATAAATTAATATGCTATAACATTTAGTTATGATTAACTTTCATTTTTTAGGCGTTCCTTTGAGTTTTTAGACTTATTGTTACAGGAGTGGCAGACTCACTCATTGGAAAGGTATGTGTCAACTCTCCTTCCCCCTCCCCTCCCCCCCCCATTGTTACTCAGCTCTTCAGAAGTTGATAGTGTTGGTTTTGCATTGTTTCTCATTTTCCTTTAAAAGTTATTTGTACCGGTTTTCCTTTAAAGCTGTGGCGTGGCGCTCCTTTTATTTCTTGTAGCTATGAGTAGTATGATTTCCTTCTTTTTGGGGTGAGTGAAAGTCTCTTAAGTAGAATGAGTCCTATAAGATACTCCAGGTTAAATTGGGCAAAAATTTAAAAAACGTATCTCTAGTCACATGAGATAGGTTTACCAAGGTACAATCAATCAAGTAATGCATTATTTGAGATACAAGGAAGGCACTGCCTTTGAGAGGAAAGAGATTTTAAAAAGTTTCTCCATACCAGCTGTCAAGTGTCACTGGTCAGATAATGTACGGGGTGGTGGTAACCTAGTTCCGAGGTGAAAAAGAGGAAAATTTGACTGGCTATTTGCATAGCTGTATTTCTTACTTCAAATTTGAAGCTTGGGATATACCTGTATTTATGTCGAAAATGATAACTGATTTTTCATTTTAATGGAAATCATTAAATTTGTTCACAACCCCTTTTAAAATAAATAGAATTTGTTGTTTAATGTAAGCATGATAGAATTCCAAGTTTTCTTTAAGTCCATTAGGGGCAGCTACCATTCAGTTTCGTCATATAATAACTGATCACACTGTTAGCAAGTCATTTTCTACACTGGTGGGCTGGTGAGCGACCACCCAGGAGATTATTTTGTATTCATGAAAAGTTTCAAATTGAGTATTTATCCATTTATACATTATTTGGATTTTGTATAAAAATTGAGGTTGATAATGTTTAACTTGTCAGAAGGAAACTATATGTGAATGAAATGTGTGAGGTGGATTATTAGAAAATTTTGCAGTCATAGATTTATTATTGTACACGAATAAATCTTTTAATCTCTCCTTTGTGATTGATATATAACACATAGGCATTAGATATTATTTGTAGTGAAAAACAGTTTTCCACATGACTCTAAAGACGTTTTATTTTATAGGCATGCAGCTGTCCTGGTTGAAACTATTAAAAAGGGAATTCATGATGCTGATGCTGAGGCCAGAGTGGAAGCAAGAAAGTAAGTCTAGAGTGTGTTTTCATGGCAGCGTAAACATACTTTGGTCTTTTCACTGAAAGTAGTTATATTGGGACAATGAAAATACTACAGGCGTCCCAATTATTCTGCTTTTGATTAGCTCTGTAGTAAAATTGAGATTGATTTTCTTCCATTAAATTTGTACTGGATATCTAACAATTTACTTCACATTGTCATTTGTATAGTCATCAGTCATTTGTATAGTCATCATCAGTGTTCCTAGTCCATCATAATGTGATGATGGACTGACTAGTCCATCACTTGCATTGTGAATAAAAATAACTATCATTTATTGAGCATGTATTATGTACCTGATACTGTGTGGGGCAGTTGGTATTCATTCTTTTCTAATGTTTAAAATGCAAAGGTAGCATCTTCATAGATTGGCAACTGAAGTTTGGAGATTAGGGGTTTATCCAAGCTTCACAAACTGTGTAAGGATTACAGCCAGGTTTTGAACCGAGATCTCCTTTTCTCAAAAGCCTGCCTTTTTTTCACCAAAACTTCTTAATTTTAGAAGCATTCACTTAACACACAGTGGATGTATTAAAAACCTACATGCCCATCTTCATTCTTGAATGTACACGTTTTAGTGTGATGTCTAGTAATATAGTTTATTACTTTGGGCTTTCTTTTTCTTTTTATGTGTTCATTTGTTTTACAGGACGTATATGGGTCTAAGAAACCATTTTCCTGGTGAGGCTGAAACGTTGTATAATTCCCTTGAGCCATCTTATCAGAAGAGTCTTCAAACTTACTTAAAGAGTTCTGGCAGTGTAGCGTCTCTTCCTCAATCCGACAGATCTTCATCTAGCTCGCAAGAAAGTCTCAAGTAAGATCATGTAAATGATAATTATTGATTTCTTCTTCTCGCCAACTCCCCAGAGTTCCTTATGTTGGGTACTTGAACATCTGCTTGCCTTCCCAGAAAGCCTTGAAAGAAGTGATTTGAAGTACTCGTTTTCTTTGGTCTACTATCTCAAGTGTTGGGTTACATGATACGGTAACTCTACCCTTCTTTGGGTAGAGTTAGTGATTCAGATTTTGTTTCTGTATGTTCATGTCTGTGGAAAAGATTGGAAAGCACTGATTTCTATACACTTTTTAAATACCCACAAAGTAATTTATATGTTAGCTGCTTGTAGGACATTGCCATGGAGGAATGGTCATGGAAATTCCAAAGTCGCCTTCAGAACTGTTCGACAGCACTATGTGACTGGTAAAAAGTCCACTGCTTTCCTTCCTCATCTCGTACACAGCTTCAGATTTCAGCAGATCCCTCAAGGGGCAAAATTCGTATCTGAGTCACTTCTCTTGAACTTCATTCTCATCATTGCGTTGGCTGCCACAAACCCCATTGCCTTGGCATCCTTACCCCTGCGTGCTGGCTCTCTGACTCGAGGAGATTGCTAAGGTCTCAGATGCCTCCTGCATGCCCTAGCAGTGGCCACAGATACCTGCAGGTTTCCCCAGGGAAGAGCAGCTCACAGACTGTGAGCTGGCCTCGCTGGCATTTCTGTCACTTTGGACCTTGATCCCATGAAGGTCACTGGCTGCCTTAGCAGCTCTCTGATGCAGAAGACAGACCAGGGTGAGGCAGATGAGATACCCAGGGCGCAAAATTCAAGGACACACTGATAGGGTCTTGTGAGTTCTATTCTAAAGCTGAGCGACTTAGAAGTTTTCAGAGTAAATGCAGGATCTGATTTCAAAAAATATGTACAGTAGGAATAATGACCAATGTAAACTCGATGTAAATTTGTGGTAAATCCTTCACCTCCATGTGCATTGTTGCTTTTTCCTTTTTTGTACAGTGCTCAGACTTGAAAGTACACATATATCACCTGGAGATATTAAAATGCAGAATCTGACTGATAGATCTGGAGTGGGGCCTGAGGCTTTGCATTTTTTACATAGTTCTAGGTGATGTCAGTCAGTACTTTTTGTCCATGGATCATACTTTGAGTAGCAAGGATCTAAAGAAGATATTTGATCTTACTTTGGTATAACAGCTTTAAACATAAAGTCCTTTAAACTTTAAGTCCTGTGAACCTTAAACTTGTCTGCCTCCATCTAATTAGGTAACAATTTTAGGGGACAGCTGTAAAAAAATATAATACTATGTTTAGTAACCAACTGCCAAATTTATTACTTAATAATAATTACTCAAAGAATACTTTTCAGTAACCTGACTTCAACCTGAGATATTTGCTTCTCTCTTCCCCAACCTTTAAAATTTGTAGATATACTTTTCAGATCTCCCTTACATACTTAAGTTTTTTACCTATGGGCTGCACAATACCATTGCATAAAGATAGTTCATCAAAAGAATCATGAAGAGAGATGGTGAGTTCTTTGAGCTGATTGGAGATGTTTTGCCTTCTAATTGCACGTCATCTCCAGCAGCAGTTCTTCGCCTTTTTTCTTGGCCCCACGCAGTAACACTTAGTAGTGCTGCTGTAGGTAGTGTGGTACCTGGGTGGTAGCTGCACGGATCGCCAATGGCCACAACCGTTATGACTTAGATAAGCAAGATTTTAGTTACTCTGAATTCCCTGTGGGCTAGTAATAGCACCTCCTCTCTCTGTAAGAAAAATACCTCAGAGTACATGTGTTGGAGAGTTACTCAGTCCTCTGAGGTGAGCATGATAACGTGTGCTGAGTGCCAGAGTGAAGAGCAGGAAACCAGTGTCTGCCTCTGTAGAGTTTACACTCCGTGTTCATTTTTACTATTTCATTTTTTGCTTCACAGCTAATTGGGATACCACTGATACGTAACCACTGTTGGATTGTGGTTTGTAAAAGGGAAATTAAAATTAGAAATACTTCTCAACTTTTTAGACAGCTCAGTGGTATTTCACTAATTGTTATCAGAGGAGTGATAATTACATCTTCTTACTAAAAGTATTTCCTTTTACCTTGCAGTCGCCCCTTTTCTTCCAAGTGGTCTACAGCAAACCCATCAACTGTGGCTGGAAGAGGTAAATTGCCTTTTTCAGTAAGAATCATAATATATTTTACTTCATAAAGTTAGAGCTACTTTATAAATAAGGTAAAAGTTACTATGTAAAATGATTTTCTCACTATGGGTCACATTAAAACCTTTTAAAAACTCCTGCTTTAAACTGTCCAGCTTTTAAAATCTTTTGATGTGCTTTTAAAGCTTTTAAACTATTCTGAAAATTTAAACCCTTGATCTGACCTGCAGTGAGAAAATCATTTTATATAGTAACATAATACCACACATATACACTACACTTATACTAATATACTATATACATATATACGTATACTATATACATTATAATATATGCAATATAGTATATATAATTATATAAACGTAATATACATATACTTAGTGTATGTTGTATACATGCATGTATATATAGTATAATATAAAGTTTCACTGCTTACTAAGGTAAGAACACTACTTCCCTTAGTAGTGATGGATGCACTCTGTTTTCTACTGCTTCATTTCTTTAAAATGCTTGTCACATCCCCTCAGTTGATTTCACAGCCTGTTAAGGGGTCACAGCTGAGAGTTTGTAAAACTTCATTTTTGAAAGTAAAAAGCTAAAGATCAGGAATGTGATGACCTAACTTGCATTGCCTAAGGGTGGCAGGACCTGCATTATTTTCTGAATGACCCCACTCTCAGACTAGTCCTCCTTACATTTTTCTGCTAGTAAGCTGCTGCCATCTATTTAGCTGTCTAGCACTTCATTTTCATGGGTCATTAAGTATCATCTCTTTTTTAGAAGGTTTATTTATTTATTTTTAGATAGAGGAGAAAGGAGGGAGAAGGAGTAGAAGGGAAACATCTGACATGTGAGAGATACATCAATCAGTTGCCTCTCACACGCCCCCTACTGGGGACCTGGCCCACAACCCAGGCATGTGCTCTGAGTAGGAATCAAACCAGCGACCTTTTGGTTTGCAGGTTGGTACTCTTTGAGCCACACCAGCCAGGGTCTTAAGTATGATCTCTTTATGAAATAGTCCTGTGAATTTTACAAAGCCTAGTTATTTTTCCCATTTTGTGGAAGAAGAAAATGAAGCAGAAATATTGAGAAAATTGTTCGAGAAGAATTAGTTGTGACAGGATTGAAGCCAGAGGTATTCTAACTTTAAAATACTATGAAGTACTTTCTGGTATCCATTTGGCCACTGCTTACATTTTGACCATTCGTCATCATGGATTGGCTCGTTGTGATTTCAAGTTCATATAAGTTTTATAGTGTTTGCAGTGATTTAAATAATATAGGCTGCCTTTGCTTTGTTTTCAATAGTACCAGCAGGCAGCAGCAAACCCAGTTCCCTTCCAGGGAGCCTGCAGCGTTCACGAAGTGACATTGATGTGAATGCTGCTGCCGGTGCCAAGGCACATCATGCTGCCGGCCAGACCATGCGAAGTGGGCGCTTAGGTGCAGGTGCCCTGAATCCAGGATCCTATGCATCACTAGGTAAGAGGGCTAATTCTGGGAAATTGCAGTGTTTTCTCCCTGGTCTCAGTGAGGCCAAAATGGTGGTGCTGTCAGAATTATTTCTATTTTATTCTTGCCAGTTAAGGATAGTTCATGTGTTTTAATACGATGCTATGCCTGGAAGATCGTTCTGAGGTATATAAGCTCCATGTTTCTACTTTTCCCTCTTGTCACCTTCCTAATCATCCTGATCAAAGGAACCATTCTTGATTCTGCGATTTGCCTATAAAATTGTAGTAGCTCCGCACTATTACCCTATCCAGCCACTGGTCACTAAGGAAGTTTAGGGAGAACATTGGCTTTGCATCCGGCTTCTCTGTTCTTTCTTTCACTTCTCTTCCCTTACCAAGAAATTAATGCCTTTTAAGGGTCTGGAAAAACTGTAAAACTTAATCAGAGCTTAAACTTATGTTTTCTAAAGCTATTCCGAGTTTGTTTTTTATGTCAGCAACTTTAAAGTTTGACATTTTTAATCTCTGTTTTGTGGTTCATTTTTCTTTCTCTTGGTGGTATTGGTAGAACACTAGGTGGACAGATCATTAGAACACACTAGGAAGGGGAGAGATTTCAGCACAAGTGTAGGTAGTACATCATAAAGTTGGCACAACTCCAATAAGGAAAGGATAAATCATTCAGTAAATGGTGTTTAGACACATGACTTGCGATTTGCTACAAAATTAAGTTAGAACCATGTTTTACACCATATAAAAACTTATTCCAGATGACTATAATGTTGAACAAAAACATAAAGCAACTTGATGAAAATATAGTAGTTGAGTATTCATCTAATATCAGTTGGGAGAAGGAATTGATAAAGGCCAAAAACACATGAGGGAAGAGTTCCTCGGATTTAAAACTTAAGTGTGAAAACATAGTCAAGTGTCTAAAAATTAAAAGGGAAAAAGTTTTTGCCATATGAGGAGATCACCGTTTATCCCCCCCATGCCCTCTTCCACCTCCACCTCTCCCTGCCCCGCAATCACCACACTTGTCAATGTCTGTGAGTTCTCTCTCTTTTGAAAAGTTTCCTGTATTACAGATATCACATTGCTAGGATTGCAATGTCATTTCAATATATGAAAACCAATCAACATAATATACCATATTAATAGAATAAAGGACCAAACCATATGATTATATCAGTAGCTGCCAAAAAGGCAATTTGACGAGATCTAGCATCTTTTCATGATAAAAATATTCAACAAACTAGTAATAAAAAGGAATTTTTCTGAACCTAATGAAGAGTATCCGTGAAAACTCCACAGCTAGCATAATATGTAATGGTGAAAGGCAGGATGCTTCCTCCCAAGATCAGCAACATGATAAGGATGTCTGCTCATGTTCTTCCTAACAACATTATCATGGAGCTTCTAGACAGGACAGTTAGGCAAGAAAAAGAAATACAGGGTATCCAGGTTGGAAAAGAAGTAAGACTATTTTTATTTACGTGGCCTTAAATATAGATCTTATATGTAGAAAACCCTAAGGTATCCACAAAAAAAGCTGTTAGAGCTTGTTAATGAGATCAGCAAGTTGCAGAACACAAGATCAATATACAAAAGTCAGTTGATTTCTAAATGGTAGCAATAAACATCCCACAAATGAAAGTAAGAAAACAGTTCCACATGTAATAGCATCAAAAAGAATAAAATACTTAGGAATCAATATAACAAAAGCAGAGTAAGACTTTTTTAAGAATCCTGTTTCTTCTTTACTCTCACACTCGTAATACTACTGACTCTAGATGCGAGAGTTTCCCACACCATGCAGGTCTCCTGCACCAGATGGGTTTCCTATAATTCATTTCAGTTCTGACACTGTAGATAGCACAGACCTCACAGGTTAAGGGCTCAGTCCCATAAGACTGCCCTGGCTTTCCCTTCAGACACGAATTGCAAGTCCATGTTGTTACTTGTGCTTTTGCTAACCTGCTATAAATTGGAGGTTCCCATAATCCCCTCAGTTAATTTCTAGAGCAGTTCACAGACTCAGGGAAAACAGTCTACTTATTAGTTTCCTGGTTTATTACAAAGTATATTAAAGGATGTGAATGAACAGCCAGATAAAGAGATATATGAGTTGAGGTCCAGAAGTGTCCCAAATGCAAGAGCTTCTTTCCCTGTGGAATTGGAATGTGCCACCCTCTTGGCATATGGATATGTTCACCAAACCAGAAATGCTCTGAACCTAGACGTTAAGGTTTTTATGGAGGCTTCATTAAATAGGCATGACAGATCATTAACTTTGTCTCCAGCCCCTCCCTTGTCTTTCCCAGAGAATGGAGAGTAAGACTGATCATTCCAAGCTTCTGATCATGACTTCATCTATCCCTTGACCAGTCCCCATGCTGAAGCTGTACAGGAGCCAACCAGGAATCACCTCATTAGAACCAAAGGCACTCCTGCGACCCAGAAAATTCCAAGGGATTTAAGAACTCTTTGTCAGGTGCCAGAGCCAAAGACCAAATATTAGGACAAAAGATACTCATAGTGCTCTTATCACTTAGGAAATTACAAGAGTCTTAGGATCTCTGTGCCAGCAACCAGGGGCCAGAGACTATTCTTTAAGTGTATATGTACATATATACACATATGCATGCATATATATTTTATAGCACACTTAATACATCGTGTTAAAAGCAATTAAAGGAGATCTAAATAAGTTGAAAGACTCCCAGTTTCTTAAAGACATCATATTGCTAAGATGACCTATGTATTCAAAGCAATTCCTGCCAAAAGTTCAGCTACTTTTTCTGTACAAATTGACAGGCTGAACCCAAAATCCATATGAAAATGTAAAGGATTCAGAACAGATGAAACAGTCTTGAAAAGGAACGAAGTAGTAGATTCATACTTCCTAATTTCAAAACTTACTTCTGAGCTACAGTAGCCAAGTCTGTGTGGTACTGACATAGACCACTGTAATAAAATTGAGAGTCCAGATAGAAACCCATGTGTTTATAGTTCACTGATTTTCCACCAGGGTGCCAAGACGGTTCAGTGGGGAAAGAATTGTTTTTTCAACAAGTGGTGCCAGAAAACTGGATAGCCAGCACATGCAAGGAATTAATTTGGAACCCTACCTCACACCATATCCAAAAAAATAACTGAAAATGGAACAAAGCCCCAGTTGTAAGAGCTAAAACAAACAAAAAAATAGGTGTAACTCTTTGTGTCTTTGGATTAGGCAGTGTTTTCTTAGATACTGTGCTAAACATATAAGCATCAAAAGAAAAGATAAATTATACTTCATCAAAATTATAAATATTTATGCTTGAAAGGGCACCATCAAGAAAGTGAAAAGACAGCACCCAGAATGAGAGAAAATATTTGCAGATCACACCTGGTCTGGGACTTGTATCCCAAATATATAAAGAACTCCTACAACTCTGTAACAAAAAGACAGTTCAGTGTAAAAACAGGCAATGGATTCGAGTAGACATTTCTCTAAAGACAATGTACAGATTGCCAGTAAGCACATTCAAAGATGCTCAATATCATTAATCATTAGGGAAGTGCAAACCAAAAACAGAGAGATACCACTTTATATCCACTAAGATGGCTCTTATCCAAAAGATGGATAATGACTGATGCTGGCAAGGATATGGAGAAATTAGAACCCTCATACACTGCTGGTGGGAACATAAATGATGGAGCCACTACAGAAACACTATGGCAGTTTCTCAAAAAGTTAAACACATAGAGTTATAATGTGACCCAGCAGTTCCACTCCTAAGTGTATACATACCCAAGACATATGAAACATAGGTTCTCATAAGATGTGTACATGAATGTTCATAGGAACATTATTCCAAATAGCCCAAAAGTGAGCACAACTCAAATGCCCATCAACTGATGAACGTTGAAATAGGTATGTCCATACAATGGAGTGGAATATTTTTTAGCCACAAAAAGGAATATATTACAATATCCCTTCCTTATCCACAGGGGATATGCTCCAAGACCCCCAGTGGATGCCTGAAACCATGGATAATTCCAAACCCTAAGGAATCCCTTTCTGGCTTCTCTTTGACGTATCCAAATTGCCAGCAGTGGTACTCTTGTGCTTTAGGGCCATTATTGAATAAAATCAGGGTTACTTGAGCACAAGTACTGTGATTCTGAGACAGTTGATCTGATAACCGAGACGCTACTAACAAATAGCACATACAGTGTGGATACACTGTCCAAGAGGATGAGTTAGGTCCTGGCCAGGATGGAGCAGAACAGCGCACAATTAAAAGCTTATAAATTGTATATTTCTGGACTTTTCCATTAAATATCTTCAGACTGTTGTTGCCCACAGGTAGCCAAAACCATGGGAAGTGAAACTGCAGTCAACAGGGGATTGCTGCACATAAAAATGATACTAGTAGTGCATGCTTACAAGGTGGGTAGGCCTTGAAAATAGTGTGCAGTCAGATACACACAGCCATAGAGTGTGTGATTCCATTTCTGTGAAGTGCCTAGACTAGGTGAATCCATAGAGACAGAAAGTAAATTAGTTGTTGCCAGGGGCTAGGGGTCAGGGGAATAAGGAGTAACTCCTGATGAGTACATAATTTCTTTTTGGAGTGATGAAAATGTTCTGGAATTAGATAGTAATGAGGGTTGTACAACCCTGTGAATATATTAAAAACACTGAATTATATATGCTATAAAAGTGTGAATTTTATGGCATATGAATTATATCTTAATTTTTTAAGTAGAGAAAAACTGGAAAATTTTAAAAATTTATCCTGAGCCTTAAAGCTGAAATGCATTTAATATCTTTTACTTTTAATACCACAAAATAATTGTATTTGAAAGTTTTAATGTGAACTGGAAAGCCAGTTTGCAACCATTTTTTTCTATATGAAAGCCTATAATAATGCCATGAGATTGACTTAATTGATTTGTTTTGGTTCTTTAAGGTTTGACTTGCATGTCTGCTTCATTACAGAAGGGAGAGGTGCCCCTCTATCCTCTTTTCTTCATCTGGCCCAGGTTGACCGTCAGGGGCAGTAAAGCTACTTTCCTGTGGCTCCTTCCAGGACTTAGATAATGGATTTTCTCATTCTTTCCCTTTTTCTGTTTCTTTCTCCTCCTTCCTTCACCCTTCTCCCTTCCTTTCTTTTCCCTCCTCCCTCCATTTCTTTCCATCTCAGCTTTCTTACATACAGGTGACTGGTGTGCACTCTCTGTTTTCTTCTACTTTGAGCCATATGTATTATGCTGAACATTTACGGGTCAGAAGGAGTGATCCATTGTTTTTCAGGAAACACTTTAACAAGCACTTAGTTTTTGCCAGGCATCCTGGTAGGTACCCAAGATCCAGAGATAGGTGCTTCTCTACTCAAAGGGTCTCTTAGTCCTATTGAATTTTATGCATTTGTGTTTCAAGTGCTTGTGAGACATTAACTGGAGGTGTTCAGGAGGCATGATGGTATAGTGAGATACACGCATACACGCATACACACATATACACATTAGTCACATTGACATATAATGGTATAGAATTTACGAGAGATCTGTGCTTGAGATTAGATTTGGAAGTCATTACAGAATTATTCTTACTGTAATCTTTCAATATGTAACTCAGTATATTCCTTAAAGCAGTTGCCACTGGGTTTTTTCTTCCACTAAAGTACCATATCTTTTGGGAAAAGGAATATCATGAGTATTTGAAGTTTGCCCTTTAAAACCTTATCATGAGGAGGAAGCTTGGTGTCATGGGATACCGGGATTTGTGTTAAGGAAACCTAGGTATATATGAAGCCTATCCGGAAAACGTCCAGCCATCGTTAATATAACGAGAGCGGTTTACGTGACATCAGTGTAACCTGACAGCCAAGGAGAGTGGACTGGAACGTGCATGGGTGAACAATGATGACTTCACTGTACTAGTCAGCAGGGGTGGTAGACACTGTTGAGTGAGCATGTGTGGACATTGTAGACAGTGTGGACATTGCATTCAAAATGACTAAGGAAGTGGAGCAACAGATCCACATCAGATTTTTTGTTAAGCTTGAACATTCTTCCATGGAAATTATTTGAATGATTCAGAAGGCCGTAGCTGTGGGCAGCTGGTGATTGGCAGCTTCATGACAACACTTATTTGTGCATCCCATCTCCTGCAGAGGTTTTTGGTAAAACTTCAAATCACGCAGGTGACTCAGCACCCTTACAGTCCAGATTTGGTGCCCTGTGACTATTGGCTCTTCCCAAAGTGAAATCACCTTTGAAAGCGAAGAGATTTCAGACCATTGATGAGATTCAGGAAAATGAAACGGGGCTGCTGATGGTGATTGGGAGAACAGTGCGAGGTCCCAAGGTGCTTATGCTGAAGGAGACTGAGGCATCATTGTCCTATGTATAGTGTTTCTTTTATCTTCTGCCTTCTTCAGTAAATGTCTCTATTTTTCATATTACATGATTAGATACCTTCTGGACAGACTTCGTATATGCATATTTTTGAATATTTGATCTCAACAACTGGGTTTGTGGAATTGCTGAAATGGAAAAGAAAATGAATGGTTTTATTGGTGTCATATGGACAGAAGTCAGATTTCAGTTAATTGTGGAAAAAGTTGAAGAAGAATCTAAATTTTTGCTGTGCTTGTCAAGAAACGAGCTGAAAGAACACTGTAGGAATTTTCTGTAGTTAAAGGTTAATGAACTTTTTGTTTTTTAAGATTGGAGGAGTTAAATGTCTTTGTATACTAAGGTGATATGGTCAGGAGAGAGACAAAGTTAAAAATGCAAGGATGGGAGGAGATAATTTATGACCAAAGTCCCATGAAAGGTATGAGGAACAGGAGTACAGAGCATGGCTGGGGAGTCTGCCATGGATGTGGGAGGGTCACCAGCTTCACTGAGGTAGAAGGGAATGAAATGAAGGAAGTAGATTCAGATATATTTGAGGGGGTGGGCATTAAGAAAGGTGTCCTCAGGGAGGTTGTTGTGGCTTCTTGGTTGAAAGAGTCAGGGTCATGTGCTGACAAAAAGCGTAGTGTCCTAGAAGTAGCTTGAAGTTTGGAATAGCTGCTGATTGGACACAAGAGGTGGGGCATTCTTCTGGACTTCCTACAACCACCCACATATTTGAGCACTTGATAGAAGGATTCACAGGACTCGAGAGACCGTTGTAATTCATGGCTGAGGTTTATTATAGCAGAAGGACATGTAGCAGGATCAACAACTCATCAGGTAGTCAGGAGGAGTCTAGGCTCAGCCTTTCAAAGCTCTCCCTCCCAGAAGAGAGAATGCGGGGCTGGCTGCACAGAGTGCACTCCGTCCTACAGCAGTGAAAGGCAGGAACAGACGCACAGTGTTTCTGCCCAGGAAAGTTCGCTTAAGACTCATTCCTGGGCGAGGGTGGAGGAGGTTAGTTATATAAGCACTTTGCCACTCAGCCAGCCTCAATGACTAGAGTGTTTGCTGTAAATCACATTGTTTGCAAAAACCGTGTAGGCAAGCTGGTATGGCAGAGGTCAGTACCTTTTCCCCCACCCCTTACCTCCCACACAAAATACATAGGGAGCATCCCAAACTAAGTTCCTAAGGCCAGCCAGGGGCTAGCCTCGTAAGTAGGTCCTTAAGATTAACTCATACCTGGTATGTTGATACTTTCCTACATAGACACTAAAAGCAAAGCTTGATTATTATCCCAGTTTTTGGTAATGCCAGTCTGCACAATTCCATGGCTTTGTAATTTTCTCTTTTGGGGACTTCAAGTAGTAGAGTAGTAAAACTGAGTAGGTTTTATAGCGGGGGTGTCAAACTCATTTTCACTGGGGGGCCACATCAGCCTCGTGTGGTTGCCTTCCAAGGGCTGAAATAATTTTAGGACTGTATAAATGTAACTACTCCTTAACTGTTATGTGGTGTTAAAATTACATTTGGCCCTTTGAAGACAACCGTGAGGCTGATTTGGCTCCTGGTGAAAATGAGTTTGACAGCCCTATTTTATAGGAACTGGGAGTTTCAAGAAAGGATGGGGTGGGGAAGCAACAAGGCACTAGACAGAATAATGCTGAGAGAGCTAAAGAATAGAATTTTGGGGTATCCTGTAGGCTACAGAGGAAAAGAAGAAAGGCAATTTGTGACTCTGAATAGGAGAAACTCAGCAGACCAAAGCAGGGGGTTTGCCTGATGCTATGCTGGCCAGGGTCCAAGTTAGGACGCGGGCTTCACTAACTTCTCTCTCCAGGCTAGTGAAAATCAGCCTCGCTCTTGGCGGTGCTGTTGTTACTGTTTTTATCCTACATAGGAACCTCTTCTTGTCTAATGTTTCAGTTGGAAACAAGCTTTGTATATGTGTATATGTCTGTACTATGAATTCTGTCTACTTAAAAATACCATTTTCTGCATTTTATAAAATCGTTTTTTCTAATATACTAAGTTTACCTCTGTTCTTTACTTGCTTTTTCATCAAAGAGGATACTTCTGACAAGATGGATGGTAAGAACTTCCTAATTCTATTACTAAAGATTTTTATGCCTCTTGGATTCTATTTAATATCTTTGTTTATTTTCTTAATTTCTGAAAATAGACTACTTATTTAGCGGCAGTCTTAATGTGAAAATGACTACATAATGCTCTGATTTTAGTTTAGTTTAAGTGTATCCATTTTGGGGTTGCCCAGTCTACTCAGACACTAGATTACTATTTGTTGTGAGTTAAATAAATTATCTTATCTTAACAACAAATTATTCTCACTTTCAGATCAAAATATTTTCTTGTTTGGGTCAGAAACATCAGCCTGTTTGAAAGGAACCACCTTTGTTATGTGATGTGTTACTCTCACTGATGCTAAATTCTATATTTTAAAACATATATATTGCCCTTTGGTAGTAGGGAGTTATGATACTTGTACTTGGTCACTTTTGCCTATTTTCGTTGACATCTTAGGGAGTACACATAAATGTTGAGTAAACAGCTGATGGATTGGTAGGTCTTTATAATGCTTCGATGACAATACTGGGTTATTAACAAGGCCTAGGTCGTGGATTTGATTCCCATGTTTGTCAATTAGCTTTTCTAGTTCTTTTATGGACTAACTTTGAAAATGCACAGAAAGTATTCTTACTTTGGAAAGATCTATAAAAATCTTCATTTCAAAGAGAAGTAATGACAGAGTTTCATCTTGAGTGAGTAATTTTTCTAATTTTCTTCACTTCAAATTTGAGTGTGAAATACAGCAGAACAAAGTTTACGTTGTGGAATTTTGCCATTTTTAGTTGTCCAGTTTTAACCATTTTTGTGCTGTGAGTCATTAGGTTACCTCAAATTTTTCCCCCTTCAAAATGAAC
Source organism: Carollia perspicillata (assembly GCA_004027735.1). Taxonomy (NCBI): domain Eukaryota; kingdom Metazoa; phylum Chordata; class Mammalia; order Chiroptera; family Phyllostomidae; genus Carollia; species Carollia perspicillata. The sequence continues at coordinate 28,667 of PVKM010001699.1, forward strand.
CTTAGTTTCAGGCTCTTAGACTAGGAGGTCTTAATTTTGCTCTTTCTTTTTAGTTTTGGGTGGGAGTCACAAAGTAGGTCTTAACATTAGCATTGGCAGCATTTGTTGAAATGTTATTGTTTTATTTCTCTTATTTAGGAACAGCATCTGAAGATGGTAAGAATTATACATTTTGCTAGTAACATAATGCCTCTACATTAATTTTTATTAGTAGGAATTAAATACTGAAAACTAAAATAGGCTAATTTCTTTGTAAGGCTGTGTAATTTGCCAGCTGTGGCAGCTTCTTCATTTTATGTTTGGTTGTGTTAGTTCTGTATGTGGAATTTTTTTTTTAATTCTTCATCCTGGAGTTTTGCCCTGTATCTTGGATCATCTCATGCTAGAAAAACATAATTGCTTAACATGTTCAATAACATCTAGTATAAACTTAGCACACAGTTTCATTTGGCTTCCATAGTGACATCAATGCTTTTCTTTTGTGTTTATGTTTTTTAATGTATACCAGTTCATTTATACTTTGAAGAAGCATGCGCCATTGCCTTATTGGAATTAAACATCTTCAGCTTTTAAATGCATTAGTCATTTTTTAAATGTATCTTTGTTTTTTAATTATTTACTGCAGAATTGCATATGTGATTTGAATTTGAAAGTACAAAACAACTTGCTAGGTACAATATTTTATTTTACCGAGGCAATTTACTTAAAAAATTATTTATTGCTTGAATTTATAGAGAGGGAAAGATCCAATTTTTTAATTTTTTAACTGAAGGCTGTCTTATTAAACCTCTGACTGAATGAATACACATTTTCTTTTTCCTAAGTCTGAAGTGTATATAATACTTTCTTGTGACACAAAACCAAATAGATTTACTTGTCTTGTTTTTGTCTCCTATTTACTCTGATATATTTATTCTAAATCTTTTTGTATTTTACACTTTTAGTTGTAATTCTCTATAAAAATTGTTTCAGGCACTGTGTCATAATTTAGAATGGTAGTATCAAAATACTTAATTTCTTTCTTATATTGGGTAAATTCTCCATTTCAAAAATAGTAAGTTGACCTTTCTGTTGTATTTCTTAGTCAGGAGAACATTGTACCCTGCTCTAAACAGACTCTGAAAGGGAGAAAGGCCTGAACTGTGGGTTTCTTATGGAGCTTTGAAGAAGTTGATAAGAGTGCAGGGCTCTGCCATCTATACTTCCCATTTTCCCGTTTTGCTTTTGTGTTATTCTCAGTTCTTATGATCTTATATTAATTTTGTAGTTTCTCCTTACTATTCAGGACACTGTTTTTCTGACTAATACAGCCATATCAGGCTATGCAGTATATTGTGGTTGTCTTACAAATTTTACGTTTTAATAAAAAAGATGCTGAGCCCTTCTGCATGGTTATTTGGTATTGGTTCTGAGTTGATAGTGGTTGAGACTGTTGCTTAAGAACACCAAAGTGCCTGTTAGTGATGTGTTTTTGGTTTTTGCTAGTGACAGTTTATTTAAGGACTCTGATAAGCATTGTCTCCTTTGGTTCAAGAGCTCTAGAAATAGAAGTGTGGGGCTTGGTGTTGTGGAGGGGGTGGGTCAGTGGTAGAGGAGAATGGGGTGCCAGTGGGAGGTAGAGAAGGAAGCGTAGTGAGAAATGTGCTGACTTTTGTGTGGTAGTCACTTCTCAAATCATTTTATAAATTAAATTAGTGGTCGGATGAAGAAAATGGTAAATGTCTGGATACATCTGTGGTAATTGGCTGGTTAACACAGGATTAAAAGCTTAAGTATTTTACCTTGTAAAAAACATTCTTACAAATCCCTTTAGAAGAATATAGTTTTAGTCAAAAGGATTGTTTGGATGGTTGTTCCTAAGATTAGGCTTATATTTAAAACTATTCCCTGGATTTGAAATTAAATTTCACGGGTGCTGAAATGTAGAACGGGAACTACCAGTTAAGAAACAAGTGAAATGCCTCTGGTTAATATCTTAATTATGACTCTTCTGGACTAATCAAACTAAGACTGGAAATCTTTTAGTTTGACGTTTACTCTTATCCTTGGTGGAAAGTTAGCTTATGGTGCAACATATACAAGCAGTGCGTATTTTTAAAAGTTTAAGAGAAGTATAATCTGTTAAGTGATGGCTATATTATTACAGACTTGAACGATACTTGAAAAGCACACCTGGTTAGAAAATTATAGTGAGATTTTTCCCCTTCATTACTAAATACTGTTATAGAAAAATGTCTTTATTTATGTATAAAATTTCATTCTTTAGGTCGGGTGAGAGCAAAGCTTTCAGCACCACTTGCTGGCATGGCAAATGCCAAGACAGATTCTAGAGGAAGAAGTCGAACCAAAATGGTGTCTCAGTCACAGCGTACGTATTACATATCAGCTCTTCTGTGTTTGTTATATGTTAGGATACGTGAATTACTTATATATTACTGTATTAGGAGATTGACCAGTGGATAAAGACAAAGCTGATTTCAAAAAGACAAGCCACATACTGAGTTCTTGTTCTATACTTTAGGTTCATCATCACCTGACAAAAATGAAGGTATTTTTTTTTTTCAATGTTTTGGGTCAGTTGTTCTGCATGTTTTGGAATTTTTTTGAGTGGGTGTTGTCTTGTCTTTGGTGTGTTATTAGGGCTGCATCATTGATATCTGCCACTTAGAAAGAAAAATTTCATCTGCTGTATAAACTTTTGCATGGAGGTATTTTAAGTAGCACAAATCTCTTAGCATTAAGGTTTTGACAGTATACTCAGAAACTTGCAAATGTAGAAAATTGTACTTTTTAGAGGCAAAATAATTGCTATATATTAACATCTAATCTGGTTGCATCTAGCTAATACTATTCAAGGACAGATAACATCTTCTGTATACCTTGGTATCCTCATATTATCCCCCAAATCTATTAGATTACAGTTAGCATTTTTGGCAGCTATCTGATTTACAGTGAGGAAACTAATTAAAATTACCAGTTCTGTTATATTCCTTTTTTCATTGGAAGCCGAGTTTCTCCATAAGCCCAGTTATTATAAAGCACAATCTGGAGGCTTAGGTAAAATGAATGATTCATTTCTGTAGGTTCCCGAATACACTTACGGTGTTACTAATTTAAAAGAGTTTGTTCTCATCCCTTCTTTATCAAAAGATTTTCATTAGCTGATCTCTAAAAATAGAAATTTTTTCCTAGGAAAATCATTCTGGGGTTATTATATGAGTGAGAACCACCCCAAAACAGAATTATCTTTTGGAGGGCAGGCCCCGTGTAGTACAGGCTTCCCCTGCTCAGTGAGTGTTCTAGGAGCCCACCTGTTTCAGTGTACCAGCTGGCGCTGATGTGAGAGACTGTATTTGGCTTCACTGAATTTTTTTTTAAGACTTTCAACGCATTTGCCCATTTCACAATGGGTGATTTATAGGCACACCTGCCCACACCATGCTGACTGTTCAGCAGTTTTTGACCAAAAACAGCAGGGCCCTGTGCCCCTCCCTCCCTGTTCACTTGAACTTTCCACAAGTGACTTTTTTTTTTTGTTTCCCCGGATGAAAATCCTCAAAGAGAAATGTTCTGCCAATGGAAGAGGTGAGACAAACAAACCAAAAAAAAAAAGGCAGAAGCACTTAACGACATCAAAATCATGTTTTGTCTTTTATCAAGATAAAAAACATCTCGATAGGTATATTGCATCAAATGGAAAGTACTTTGAAGATGACTGAAGTTTAAACATGAGAATAAATATACAATTGTTATAAATAAATTGTTTGGTTTTTTTTCTGGATACCCCCTTGTACATACTGGCTATTTTTTAATGAAATAGACTTAACCATCTTCCACTGTTGTTTAGATGATTAATTAGGATCAAGAAGCCCTGTTTGTCTCTTTTTAAACCTGATTTTGGAATCTTGGAATCAGAAGATACCTGGGCTTGGAGTAGGCCAGTGCGGTGATTATACAAGTGCCCCCTAGCATACTCTCTTTCCAAAGCCAAAAACTCCAGGCAGAGTAACAGTGGGAGTACTCAACAAGAGTCCTAAAAATAAACACAAATGCTCAGTAAAATTACAGATTTTACAAATAAATGTCAAATGCCCTCTGAGTAAGGGCTTTATTCCCAGCCGAATTTGGAATAGATCATATCACATTCTTCCCTGATTTTGTATATTTTTTAGCATAATTATTTTTAGCCCTGGATGGTGTGGCTCAGTGGATTGTCAGCCTGCAAACCAAAGGGTCACCAGTTTGATTCCCAGTCAGGACACATACCTGGGTTGTGGGCCAGGTCTGCAGTAGGGGATGCACAAGAGGTATCCACACATTGATGTTTCTCTCCCTCTCTTCTTCCCTTCTCCTGTATCTAAAAATAAATAAATAAAATCTTTTTTAAAAAGAACAGTTGTTTTTAAGTAACTTAATCTTTAGCAGTATAGCATAGTAGTTTAGAGCCTTGCTACTCTAATTGTTTGCCCAGACCAGCGTCAGCATTACCCTGGGACTAGTTAGGAATTCACAGCCTCATACCACCACAGATCTACTGAAGTCGGTCTAAAACAAGGTCACCAAGTGATTTGTCTTACAAAAAAAGTTCGAGAGTCATTGATTTAAACCACAGATTCTAGAGCCATACTGTCCAGATTTGAATCACGGCTCTTCCAGGTTTCTTTTTAAATATTTTTTAATTTATTTTTAGGGAGAGGGGAAGGGAAGGAGAAAGAGTGGGAGAGGAACACCAATGTGTGGCCACCTCCCATGTGTCCCCCCACCGGGGACCCAGCCCGCAACCCAGGCATGCACCCGACTGGGAATCGAACCGGCGACCCCTCACTTCACAGGCCCATGCTCAATCCACTGAGCCACACCAGCCAGGGCTCTTCCAGATTGTCTAAAGTTGTATTTATATATACTCATCTAAAATAATCTATGAGATTAATCTCATAGGATTGTTGTAAGGATCAAACGATGTAGTGTATTTCATACACTTAAGGTAGTGCATGGGCCCAGAATAAGCGCTATATATTTAAAGTGATAAAATTGTTCTTTTCAATATTCATAACCTAATGTCAACGAAAGTTTATACTCGTGTTATGTATTTCTATACTGTGTTATTCTGTGGCCTTCAAAAAACAAAGAAATAAATAATGTCGAAGTTAGAAAACTTAAAGCATAAAGACATGTCAAATATTCTTGTGTTTTGTTTTTTAATTTATTACTTAAAGGTCCTCTCTTTTATGTATATTATAACTCCTGGTCACTTCAGTAGAATATAGCATAATTTTTTTTACATGTGATTTTTTTTACTTCAAAACCCGATCCACAGTACTTTAAAACCTTTCCTAAAGAGCGAGAATGTAACGATAGGCTTTTAGACCTAAGTAGGGTCTTAGTAATAGAAGACATCTTCACTGTAGTTAGGTTTTAAATCATATTGGAGAGGTTTTTGTTCGCTTGCTTATTTATTTGAATGATTTATATGTTTCATTCTAAATTTTTTTGAAAAAAGATACTATGGCCCCATAGAATTTGATGCAAGTTTCTTTACAATACATTTACAGAATTGTTGTGATATCCATCTTCACTTTGTTGTCAAGTAATTCATTAGGGTTTGCATGGTCGTCCCATATTTTTATGTCACCATTCAGGGGAAGAAAACTCTTGGATCAAAGTAGGTGTGTTCTGGATGGTTAACCAAAATAAATAAAAATAGACCAAGTGGAGAGACTTCCAGATTTATATTTATTTAAGGGTTGTGTCTTTTTGCTGTCGGTGTTGGTAGTGACTGGTTGTGTACAAATGATTGTACAGCCTGTCAGAAACTTTGTCTTCCCGCCCTGCCCCACCCTCTGCCATTTGTTATTTCCTGTGTGTCTTAAGAAAGATAAAATGTGTAGCTTTTTCATGCAATTTTTCTTCAGCTATAAGATGTTGTAGTTCTTCCTTACCTGTAGTTTAAAATTAAATGTTTAAATACTGAAAACTTAAACATTTAATTATTTAGATTTTAGGCCATCGGAAGAAAAGCTGAAGAATTTACATGTATTTTTGTAACTTCATTTCATCTGCTTTGTACATGAGTGTCTGATTTTCGTTTACCGGTTGTAAAAACTACTAAATGTATTGCTTTTGTTACAGACATCTATGGTTTTGAGATTTTTTTTTAAGTTCTTTTTTTCTTTTTGCTTTAGGGTTTTTTATTTTCTAAGAACTGACTAAAGCTTTCTTATTTCCATCTGCCATCCATTTTAAATCTGCTCCTCCCCTCTACATGGATTATAACCCTTACCCTAATTCTGCCTTTACACTTGTTCAGGATCACAATCTGCTAATACCATTGGTGGTAAGAATCTGTAGACTCTGTGTGTGCATCTGTCGTTTGATCACCTCCTTTCATGATCAAGAATGGGTTCTATTCAGCAGAAATCCGTAACATACAATAGTCCGTCATGTTATAACCATATTACCAATTATGAGTTTTCCTTGGCCTGTCTTTTATTACCAAAATCCTGGATTTTAAAAATGATCCAAGTAGATCTCATAGGTATAAACATTCAGAAGCAAAGGATCTCTAGTAATGCCTTGAAAATATCTCATAAGAATATAAAATGGTAGTTTGAAAATTTTAAGCACCACAAGAGAAATTAGGCATCTATTTTTAAGTTTTACGAATTAGAGTGTTTTCTAGTAGCATGCTGTTTTGTAGATACACCATGCTCTTTTTCATCAACTCGATGGTTTTCTTAGAAATAGTTAGTTAGCCTTGGTAGTTCTTGCTGGGGAAAGAGCCTTGATATTTTCTTCTAAGTATAAATAATTTCAAATGAGTCATAGGTGGTTATTACACTGTTGGTAGTGAGCTTATATTATTTTGATAAATTCAGTAAATCTAGAATAGGTAGTTATTCTCCTATACTGCATGTTTCCTGTCTGCTGAATAGACCCAAACTTCAAGGAATTTTCTAGTCTCCTACCAATACGTCCACTCCCTGAACTTGTATTAGTTTTAACTGAATACCATATTGCACATTCACTTCATTAGTCACACTTTTTATATTGTTGCAAGTGTTCCCATTAAATATTCCATCAGCTTATCTTGCATTGTGAGTTTGTGGCATGTTGGGTGTTTGGATGTTTCGGTGTGTATGTTTAGTTTAGACACTGCATGGAGAAAGGTGCCTTGTGAGTATCCTTAAGGTTATAACATAAAGAAACCTGATTTAAAGATTCTTCACCCGAAATGTCATGAAACAGTTCATATGAGCCATCATTATAAAATAGACTTGGAATGGTTTCCCTACAATAGTTTAGAATTTCTTCTACTCAAAGAGTAAGTTATTAATTTTGTTAGAAACACTGCTTTGTTTTACAGTATTGCTATAACCAATGGAAGTTAAGTTTCATTTTGTGTGCTGGTAAAGTTTAGGAATTAATCATAAATTTAAATTGTATTTAGTTAAGACAATGCTAAGAACACTATAGCAAGAATCACAGGTCAGCAGCCCATGGAACATATCCCAGCCTGCCTGCTTTCATGCAGTCTTTGGTTTATACAGCTTGACAAAAATCAGGAAACTGTAAAGCTTTCATTTTTTAAAAAAATTCCCAAACCTGGCCAGTGTTAGCACAAGGCAGAGCTGGCGAGAACTTAAAAGTCACCACTCCCTGCTGTATACTCACTACTGTGCCCTCACCGACATCCCCTGCTTGACTCAGTTGGCATTTGATCTTTAGTCTTTGCTCTGGAAATGAAATGTGATTGGGTAAGATTACACAAGGTGAGTGGTTACTGCCCTATTGGTTAGAAGAAGTAGTGCCAACAAATGGGAAAACTTGCTTTTGTGAAGATTCAGCTGCAGGTTTAACTTTCCTGTAGTACAACCTACCATTCAGGATCTAGACTTAGATGACATCTTGCAGTTATCCAGTGCATTTTCCCGTTCAGTGCAGACACAAACTTTTGACAAGAAGCTTGTCCCCTTAAAAGTTAACCCACACAATTCTAGTTTTAAGCCATGTTTCTTGATTTGTTTAGCCCTTGCCCTGATCTCTGAGATTTTGTCCCGCTCCTTCTCTGTCTCCCCTACTACATAAGCTCTTCTCTTCAATACTGAATATGACTAGTTTCGAAAGGGTCTGACTTCTTTGACATTTGCCCGTTAGTCCTCTTCTGTCCTCAGTACTTCTACATCTACGTTGCAGACTCTGGCCATGTAAGATCCCTTTGCTATTTGAAGGCAAATACCAAAAAGCAAGTATCTTTTTCAGCTGGCCAATTTTTTAAACACTTAAAATTTAATTTTGTAAAAATTTTAAAAACTAACTTGGTTAGACCCACCCAGAGGCATTCTCAGTAGACACACTTAAAGCAAATTTTCATTATATTTTTAACAGAAATAATAGTAGCAATTAGCAATACTAATTTTTTCCTTTTAAACATATGGCTTTGTCTCTCTATTAAATGTATTGTCAGAAGGTGATTTTTTTGGAAATCTTTTTATCCTGTTTGTATTCTGAAGATCATAATAGTGTTGTCCTTATTAAACATAGTATCTCATACCCTGCCCAGAATTGAAGAGTTATTGCACATGATTTACCATTCAGTTTTAATGTTTGTAGTATTTCCTTTGTCCCCCAGGTTGTGATTATATATAAATTATTTCATTCCATTTCCTTTGAATTTAGAACTTGCTATACTTGCACAGTTTTCTCAGATATATTTCTTGAGTTTGTATCCGTTCAACAATTTCTCTAGGAAGTCTCATCTTAACGTTTGTATGTGTTTGGTATTCAGCTGGCAGCCGGTCTGGGTCTCCAGGAAGAGTCCTGACCACAACAGCCCTCTCCACTGTGAGCTCTGGTGTTCAGAGAGTCCTGGTCAACTCAGCCTCAGCACAGAAGAGAAGCAAGATACCCCGGAGCCAGGGCTGTAGCAGGGAGGCCAGTCCATCTAGGCTCTCAGTGGGTAAGACTTTCTGCATGCGACTTGGGACCTTTTCTTTCTTTTCTGCTTCAGGCTTTGGTAGCATTGACTTTGGTTAAGCATTTACAAGTTAGAGAAAAACAGCTTAAAATTCACAGAAATTGAAATAAAGGTTATACATTGAATTAGTTTATCTTAAAAGTATAATTCATTTGTATTTTAAATATTTTATTTGCAACCTTTTTTATTGTAATAAACAATTCTTTTAACCTTCTGATCTGACACACACTAGTAAACTGTATTCAAGAAATTGAACCATAATCCTGCTAATTCTTTATTTCTGGGGAGAGTAATTTCTTTCCAACCTGAGAAAAACTTCAGTTAATGATCAGTTTTTAAGAAAGAAAAATAAAACCAAAATCTCAAAAATGCAAATTCTGTCTTCGGTTTCCCCCCTTTTTGCATGCTGCTCATGCTTTGTGCCAGCCCGGAGCAGTCGTATTCCCCGACCCAGTGTGAGTCAAGGGTGCAGCCGAGAAGCCAGTCGGGAGAGCAGCCGGGATACAAGTCCTGTTCGCTCTTTTCAGCCCCTCGGTAAGTATTTGGGCAGGTGTGAGGTCCATCGTGTTCCCCTTGTGTTATCACCACCTGATAACCCCAAAGAACCCTGGGTTTAGCTTTCTTCATTGATTGTCTCTGCCTCTATTTCTTTTCTGCCGTTTTGAGGAAAGAATCAGAAGGAACTTTTGTGTTTGGGACATTCATTTACCTTAAATAAGCAAGTTAGATGTTGTGTAAACCAATTGTCTTTATAGTTGAGTGAGTATCACCGAGATTCAAACTCAGAATATTGAAGTCAGTATTTTTCTTAACAAATAAACCTATAAAATTTCAGTATAATTAGATATTTACTCTCAAGTGACGGATGAACTGTTTGATAAATACTTCTTTCCTTTTCAGCAGAAATACTACATTTTGTCTTAGACATTTAGCTTAGAAAACTATAGAGAATGCTACAGAATAATTTATGAACTACTTATTAACAATGGGAAGAATTAACATTTTTATAGTATTTTACAGTTTGTCATTTCCCATTTATTTTATATGTAGCTCATGTCATGTCACTGCTGCAAAACCTGTCTGTCCTTGATTATAGAGATTGTATTATAACCTTGATTATAATACTATATTTTTTCAATTATAAAAATATTACATTATTTTTTAAGCCTTTAGTACAGGGGTATCAAACGGGGGTATTTTCACCGGGGGCCACATCAGCCTCGTGGTTGCGTTCAAAGGGCTGAATGTAATTTTAGGACTGTGTAAATGTAACTGCTCCTTAACTGGGGGCAAGGAGCTCGGTGCTGCTGCCAGGTAGAAGCAAGGTGCTGGGATGGATAAAACAAGGTGGAGGGCCGGATGTGGCCCCTGGGCCTTGTGTTTGCCACCTGTGCTTTAGTATTTCAGAATAATTGAAGAAGCAGAATTTTTTACATTGAAAATCTTCAGAATTTCTGCACAGTCCTTTAATCTCTAACTAGTACTTTGTTTATGTGCATGTCCATGTAGGAGTTTTAGATTTTTAATTTTATAAAATTTAGGTAACTAATACTTCAGTTGCCCTTCAGACTTTGTGACACGTAAGTAGAATATAGTTCTACTCACTGCCTTTTGGGATTGTTATTTTCCCGAATAGACATGTTAGTATAGCATTTCTAGAGATCGATTTCTTGTTCCCTGGATCATTTGGCTCAAATATATCACTGGGCTGTCCTGTACTGACCTAGAAAATCTCGTTGAGCTGGAGACACACAGAGGGATAGCCTCAGCCCTTGTTGTTGAGCCACATGTCCCAGGTGCCAAAGAATTTGCCTCTCTGTGCTGTGCCAGAGGTGTTTTTTAATTCATAGATAACTAGTCTGTGGAGTGTCTTTGGTCATGCACTTGTGTGTACACACATACATTAAGAAATGAACTAAAGTGTACATTTGTATAAAGTAAGTGTGCCATCTTCAAGAATTGAAGTACAGAGTGTGTGTGGTTGTTTAAGAGCACATGTTCTATCTAGAGCAGGTGGCCTGGGTGTGTACCCAGCTCTGTAACTTTCCCATGCCTGCCTGCAAAAGTAGGATAATAAAAGCATGTACTTCTTATGATTGTTTCGAAGACGCTATAAATGAGAGAATGTGTGAAAAAATCCCCCAGAGCAGTGCTCGGCCCACGTCCCTGCCGCCACCGCTGCTGCTGCCCCTCCACTTCTTCCCCCCGAAGCCCTAATTGCTCACCTAGAAGTGGTTTTCTAATACTTTAGTGGATAGAATCTCTGATTTTTAATGGTCTTAACACCTGTATTTGTGTAATGATAACACTGCAGAATTACTAGAAAACTTGAGACATTAAGGGGAAACCAAAATGTGTGTCTGTACCCTTTAAATCTATACAGTAGTCAGAGATTAGAGGAAATTTATAACCAAGAGTTAATTAAAAAAATAATCATTCTTAATGGATCTTTTTAAGAGCCACGAATGATCTAGATTCACCTTAAAGCTTCCATTTGACAATTTAAATCACTTAAATTTTGTTATTAAAGGAAGCAGTTTTCCTGATTCCAGTGAAATGTCCTGTTTGGGTTAAGGATGATTAAGTCTTTAATTATATACTGTAGCTTTAGAAGAATTGATTTTTATAGCCCTTTTATTTACACATGGATACTGCCTAGTAAAGGTAGCAGATTGGCCCTGTGTGTTACATAGGGATTAAGAGCAGCCTTCCTGGAGGTCAGTGTGTCCTCCCTACTGCCATTTGCCTGTATTCTGCTGTCCTGACTCGGTTCACTCGCTGGATTCTTGGTTGCCTCTGACTTGATTATTGCCATTTAGCAGGGGAATTCCGTAGCTTGCCCTTTATTCAGTGGTAGCACAAGGCCAATGGGAAGGCTCTACATCAGAAATAAATCAGAACTGAGCACAGCTGAACTTCTCTGGAACTTGCACCCTTGGTTTCCACTTATTTCCAGAACCGAGATTGGAGGGAAAGGCTTACATTATGACAGGCACATGAGTGGTGCCTCTTAACCTGTTACCTTCAGCCACAGCCACAGATAACTACCGATTCCTTAAAGTTTTACAGAGATTTTCAGCCACTAGGTATTGCTGTATTGGTTCAACTCTTTCTCATGATTTTAGGAAGTATTTTTATTGGGTAAAATTAAAACTATTATATTAGCATGTTTTTCTAACAATACCAGTCATCTTCCAGGATCTGATCAAATATTTTGTGCAGTATTGTTTCTGTTTAATCCTCTTTCTCAATCTTTTGGTCATTTTTCTTGTTCATTAAGGACCTGGCGCAAAAGAGTGATTCATGGAATAAAAGTATTTTAACAGCTCTAATATAATATGTCTGAAGAAGAATAACTTTTAGAATAAGAGTAATATATTTTGTTAGCTAGTAAAATGAATTTTTCCTGGCTTATTTGTTTCTGTAAGTAAGAAAAAGATTGACTTTATGGTGATCTTACAAATTTTAAATTCTAAAATTTTAAATATGGTAAGTTTAGATTTAGAGAAACATGTTATAAATGTACATCTCACATTTCCACGTTTTTAAATTAAATTAGTAATATTTCTTTGATGTTCAGATGTGCTTTGATAATTTAAATAATCTCTTACTGAATGTAGAGTTTATATTCTATATACTGTGTGGAAAATGTTACCATAAATGAAGTTTGTTACTTTTTGAACAGTATGAAGATTGTAAGGGTAAGATATTTAAGAGCAAAGGCCTTGAAAGAGGAAGGTGCTGAGGTGTATCACTGACCAGTAGTGTGGCTTCAATCAGTTAACTAGGCTCTCTCCACTTCAGTTTACCTGTTTATAAAATGGATTAGTAATAACTGTTTCACTGGGTTTACGATCGAAGGAGATAAGATTATTATTGATTACTAGTTACCATAGTGGTTTTTTTTTAACCACAGTATTCATTTTTTTGTTTCACACTTGTATTTTTGACATTTCCTTCCATTTGAATACTTAATTTTCTGTCTCCTGTGGGCTTGTCTGTCCCCTTAGGTGTAAGTTCTGTTGTGTGTCAAGGACGATGTTGCAGTGCTAGTGCTCAGTTGCCCTAGTTGGCAGTTTTCTGACCCTTAGCTGTTAGAAGTGACTCCGGTGCTGCCTGCCTCTCCTTGCCTGACTGTAGTGCTGCCACTGTTCCTTGTTTCTGTGGTAATAGATGAGGTTTGTATGGTCCTGTTATTCCAGCCTCCAGACACCATTCCAGATCTACTGGTGCCCTCTACGCCCCCGATGTGTATGGGGCCTCAGGTGAAGGATGAGTACATTTTCACTATCATCTGTGCATTCGTCTCAGATTTTTGTCCTTTTCAGTTTCCATTGAATAATACTCATCTTTTAAAATTGATTTGTTTTTTGTTTTTTAATTTAAAGTTAATTTGTTAGAGAGTAAATCATTTGTGGTGACTTTATTTTCCCCAAGCAACTTTTTCCCTTTCACCAACCTTATTTGAACATTTTTTCTACTAGCAGATGGACATTTTTCTTTGTATAACCTAAATTATGTCATTTTAAAATATAGAATTGTTTTATGTTCTCAGTTGTGTACCTCATCTTTGTACATTAAAAAAAAAAACCAAAATGGTGGATGAAGTGTTTTAACTGTACATGATGGTATAGGAAGTAGTTGAGGGGGAGGACCCACCTGCTTGTCTTCACACACCTTAGCATGTTGGGCACTTAGTAGGTGCTTAACAAATATCAAATGATGTGTCTTAGTTATAGAGTGAAATCAACCTATGTTGAAGGAGAAGAGATAATAGATAGAGGGTTTTTCTCCTGTAAATTTCTGGCTTCAGTGAACTTTCTAGTCATTATGGGTTGGAGGATGACATTTGTTCTCATCTCACCAGCATGGATGAGACTTGTCTGGCTGATAGAGCTGGGTTAATTATAGCACTACAGACTTGCAAGCTCTTAGTCAGACAGTCATGCTTTCTGCTATCTTCCGGTTGTGAATGTATTGTAGCTACTATTCTTTAAATTAAGTTTCCACATATTGTCAGTCATTTTAATTGCCTTTACCCTTCCATTTGACCAAAAACTATATGTACCCAGAAAATACATATTGCTTTTAAAATGCTTTCCCCATTGGTTTTTTTTTTCTCCCCTTAAGGATCTTATAGTTTCTAACCTGAGACTGTTAACATTTATGACTTTCTCAAAGCCATTCTTCTTCTGATGAATTAGGTCCAGGGTACGGGATCAGCCAATCAAGTCGACTGTCATCTTCTGTCAGTGCCATGCGAGTCCTGAACACAGGTTCTGATGTGGAGGAGGCGGTAGCAGATGCCTTGGTACTCTTATTTCCATATTTTTGTAGATGTTCTAATTATGAAACTAATGTATGAATAAGCCAGTCCACCAGAGTTGGGAGGGAGGTAGAAAATTCTTGTGGATTGAATCTTGGAAAATCAAATGTGGGCATTGTCAAAAGCAGTATAATTAATTCTTGATCATTATTAATTGGTCAGAAATTTAAGTGATGGCCAGTAGTTAACTGATGGGACATCAAAAATATTAATATTGATATCTTTAATCTGGTGATGTGTTTTATGTACTATATAGTACAGTGAGAGTCAGTACAGATAGATTAGCATGTAAATATATAAGCCTATAATTTCAAGACGAGCTTAACCATGAGAATTTAGGGATTGTTTTAGTTCAGAGTAGGATTTTGTTTAGTCTTTTACTTATTTGTATTTCAAAGCTGAAAGAAAGTACACGTTCAAGACACATTATAATTAAGAAATTTTCCTGGCTCCTTTTTTTTTTTTAAAGATTTTTATTTATTTTTAGAGAGAGGGGAAGTGAGGGAGAAAGAGAGGGAGAGAAACATTAGTGTGTGGTTGCCTCTCTCATCCCTCCTACTGGGGACCTGGCCCACAACCCAGGCCTGTGCCCTGACTGGGAATAGAACTAGTGACCCTTTGGTTCACAGGCCAGTACTCAATTCACTGAGCCACACTAGCTGGGGCTTTTCCTGGTTCTTTATGCCCAACACATTTAACAGTGACCTTTAAAAACGTAATCTACAGATCCGTGAAATTTTTTCAGAAGAATATGGTACATGTATCACTGCTGTTTTTCCCATTTACAATTACGAAGGAAGTGTCATTTGAAGCAATGAATGTATTGGGCTTTTTGCCAGTTTCCCCAGTCAATTCAGTATGACATTTCCTCTTTCAAATTATATTAATCCTATGTTCAAGAAGCATTTTCTCAATTTTTTACCCAGAACTTACAAAGGCCTCATCTTTGTTTTGAAATAAAAAAATAATTGTGCCTTTTAAAACTATGGCTCAATTTTAACCAGTGTTGATATAGTGTTGCCACAAAAATTTGAAAAATAAGTTTAAAAATTATTCATTGGTATAACTGTAATATAGTATATTTAATGATATGCATAATTCTGCTCTGACAGTCTGTATGTGCTTAATTTTCCTTTTACCTCAGCCATTTGATTATTTTTTAATAAATTAATATAACTAGGAATGTAGTTCTCTGGGGCATGGAATATATTGATCACGTCTTGTTCTGATGATACCAAATCAGTCCGATGCTTTAAATTTACTATCCCTCATCATTGTATTTTTCAATTCATATTTTCTAGTTTCTTTTTAAATGGATGATTTACCAGTTAAATTCTGCTCACGTAAATTTTATGAATTGAATAGGGTATTCTTTAAATATCACTTAAAATACTAAGATGTTGAGATGCTGTGTTTGAATTATATGGGAAATACTTAACCACCAGGGCTAAAAGCTGAATCCCAGTAAATTGATTATGCTTCCATTATTTGCATAGTTTAGGTATTCTAGTTACAACTGTCATTTTTTAGAAAGAGACTTTTCAAGTCTCTTTCTAAAAAAGACTTTTAGAAAATTAGACTTTTAGAAAAAAGACTTTTAGAAAATTAGACTTTTCAAGACTAATTTGGACCTTGAGAAAAATTATAGAATTAAAGTTAACTTTGGAAACAGCAAAAGTATCCACATAGGAATTGGGAAACTGTATAAGGGAATATTTTTGTAGCTTAGATACATTTCTTTTGACTAAAGGATATTGGCAAGATTAAAGATATAGCTTGCTAGTAAGCCATTTGTTCTTATGTATCTGTATATTAAAAATCTTAATGTTTCTGATTATGGGCATGGTTTATGCCTACTTCATTGTGCTGTTTAGCAAAATGTTCTTCATTTTCAATTTCTCTCTTTAAAAATTTACTGCTCTCAGCTCTTAGGAGACATACGGACTAAGGTATAGACTTTGCTATTTTGTGAAATCTTATAATACCATAACTGTTTTTCTTTGCTTTATTAGTCTTCAATAAGAACTCCAAGTGGAAATAACAAAGTCCTTAGACATACATTCTGTTTTTCAAATACATATAATTATTAATAGGTAGATATTGGGATTCTCATCCTTTAAGCTTTGGCACTTTATACAAATGAGATGATGTCATTTGCACTGATGTCTTTGACAGACTGACCCTGGAGGCCAAAGCAAACACACAGAAAATGTCATATTACTGCTATTCTAGATTAAGTTGGCATCTCTAAATCAATACCAGACCTGTAATGATGGAAATGTCATTATACAGCTTTGGAGTTTGTTTAAATTACATTTCTTTTAGATTTTAGAATTTGGAACATTTATAGCCACCTGGAACTGTTTTAAGTTATTGTGTTTAACTTGTTTTATGGAAATATCTTCACCTCTCACCAGCCTATATGCAAATATTAGATTACAGAAAGATTTATTTTTAATTATCCCAAGGAAATCTCAAATAGGCTGTTTACTCTCTCATCTCACTTTTAATGTGGAAGGTATAATTAGAAATTATATATATTAAATAATGACCTTCGGATGTGAAGAAATTAAAAGAATCTAAATATGCTGTCTCATATTTATTCAAATAGATGGTATAGTCACATTGGGAAAAACTTGGAGGACCCTCAAGTAGCTTGCCTCCTAAAAATAATAGTAAGCAAAACAGGTTTTCGGCATTTTTTGTATTTCACTTCTCAGTGAGATATGAGGGCTGGGTATAAGGGAAGCAGGAGTGGCAAGAGAAATGATAGTGGAGATAAAAGCAGAATAGAAGAAAGAAAATGTAGACAGGAAAAATAGTGTGGCTCATAGAGGAAAGTGAGTTTTTCCTTCATCCGTGGTCCATTTCCTGATCCATTCTCATCATTTAGAAAGGTAATTTTTTCTTTTACTAACCCAGAATTCCAATACAGTTTCTGCTCATTTATAATCTGGTAGTTCTTCTTGGTTTTCCATAAAAAGGAGAAAGAAAAGGAAAACCCTGTATTTTTTATCATTTCCCAATTACATATCTGAGCTTCCATAGAGTCTTATTCTGTTTCTACCACTTCCCATAGTTAAAGAGTATTACTAATGTCTAACACATGTTTTTTGAAGAAAAACTAAAATTGACATGTTGTTATTACAACGATTAGCATGCTTTGCACTGATTTTTAACACCAGTCCTTTTTGTGTCCGTGGAAATTGCGAAATACCAATATTATTTTAGCTACTGCTAATAAGTGTCTTTATATATATAACAGAAAAAACCTGCTCGAAGAAGATATGAATCATATGGGATGCATTCAGATGATGATGCGAACAGCGACGCGTCTAGTGCTTGTTCAGAGCGCTCCTACAGTTCTCGAAATGGTAGTATTCCCACATATATGAGGCAGACCGAAGATGTGGCAGAAGTCCTCAACAGATGTGCTAGTTCCAATTGGTCAGAAAGGAAAGAAGGCCTTTTGGGTCTGCAGAACTTATTAAAAAATCAGAGAACGCTGAGGTGAGTTGTATTGTCTTAAAATAATTTTCCTGGTTAGCACTTTATGACTCGGCTTTGTCTCTGTAACACTTTAGAGGTGCTGGTATAGGAACAGAGTTGTCCTGAATTTAGAAGGTGGCGTCAGTGTTTCCCTACTCTTCAGTCATGTAGGACCATCTGTACTATTGTTACTGAAAGTTTTTCAAGTTCATTTGCTCTGTTTAAAGAAACATTTTAAAAGGCAACATTTTATGCACAAACAGATGTTAAATGAAAAGTGTTAGTAATTTTTAAAATTAAATAAGATGCCCATAATATTAAAGCTGACTGGTTTATTAAAATTTATTCCTGTTAAGTTTTTCAGTGAGAGCTAAGAATGTTTATGTTCACTTGAAAATGAAGGTATATTCTGAGTGTTCATGTAATACATGAGTCCTAGAATAATATGAAATGGAATTGGAATGAATTTCCCTACGGAGAGAAGTTTATATGGGTTTTTAGTTTGTTTTGTTAGGTTTATTTAGTTCCTTTTCCTAATAGCTTTTGCTTTCTTTTCCTCCCTAAAGTCTTTATTTTTATTGGTGTAATGGTTGTTGTTTTTTTTTTTTTTTCTTTTTTAAGATTTAGGGGAAGGGAAGGAGAGAGGGAGAGAAATATCAATGTATGGTTGCCTCTCTTGCGTCCCATGCTGGGAACTGGCCTGCAACCCAGGCATGTGCCCTGACTGGGAATCAAACTGGGACCCTTTGGCTCCCAGGCCTGCGCTCAATCCACTGAGCTACATTAGGCAGGGCCTATTGGTGTAATGTTTTAAACCTCTATAATCCACCCCTTTAAGAACTTAGTTTCAGATTATTTATAAATTCGAGTGTGGTGGAAAATAGAGGTTTACTTCCTGACTTGATACCTAAAATCAGGGTTGGGGTTTTGTTCTGTTTTTTTTTATTTATTTTTAGACAGAGGGGAAGGGAGAGAAACATCAATGTGTGGTTGCCTCTTGAGCACCCCCTAACGGGGACCTGGCCCTCAACCCAGGCATGTGCCATGACTGGGAATCGAAGTGGCGACCCTTTTGTTTGCAGGCCAACACTTAGTACACTGAGTCACACCAGCCAGGGCTAAAATTAGGGTTTGACTTACTAGCTGTGTATTTATTTTAGGAAGTATTAGCACTATGTAATTTAAAATAAAAGTTTATGTATTACCAAATATATTTTAATGTTTGCACTATCATACTTCATCAATCACTGCAGTAAATCATTATAGTATTGTCCCCAGTCCCATCAAGATTTGGTTAATATTAGGTTCAGTATATCATTTGAAGTGGCAAGGAAATAGACATAGTTTAGAAAGATTTCAGCACTCAGGTGACAAAATTTAAAAAAACATGTTGGCATTTAAAAAGATAAGATCCATGTGCTGGGAATGACATTTGTACAGTTTTCCCCATCATGCTACATTAATGAAGTACAATTCTATTTCTTTTCTTGTAACTTTCAACCTTTAAAATAGTGTGGGCTGCAAGAGAATTATTGTTGTATTTGATAAATTTGTACTTAGCCCTAACTAGTAAATCCCACAAACTTCTTGATTTTGAGGGTTTAATCTTTAAGAAGCCCAATTATATGTAAGGTTACTTTTAAGTGACTTCTTCCTATAGCTAGATATTAATTAGCCACTTTATTATTTTGACAGTCGAGTTGAACTGAAAAGATTATGTGAAATTTTCACAAGAATGTTTGCTGATCCTCATGGCAAGGTACGTTTTAGTATTTATGATTATTTCCTCCTGCTGGTGTCATTTGTATATTGCCCCCCAAAAGAAATAATATAATAGCAAAAATACTGTAATCTATTTTTGTTTTATTATTGCTCTGGAAAAGTAATAACCTTTTCAAAAATAATTGAAGTTAAATGTTTTATTTCATACTTAATTTAGAAGTTGCTCTCTGGTATTCATTTAAGCTTCTTGGAAGGTTGATGAGACTATAAACTAAGGATATAGTAGCAAGCAGGACTCTTATATAATTAGTAAGGGTGAGTGTATGAATTTGTATTATGAAAAATTGTTACTGTTTTTAAAGGAAATAATTGGGGTAAGTTTGTACCTTCTTATCCAGTTTTCTTCAGTGATTATTACAGCATTAAGGAAATTATGTACTATCTGAAAAGGTCAGTTTTGTAGAAAAGAATTGTTATTACATACACAAAAGCACAAAATACGGCTTTAGCCATAGTTTGGTGCTAATACGAAAGAAGCATTTTGTATATTGAAATAGTCCATAAAAATTTCAGAATGTTGTTCAGTTTTTAATGTCAATTAAAATATATTTGAGTACTCCTGAATAACCTGCATGTCTATTGTGAAAGTTTGGTGAACTTTGATGGGTAGTACTGTTATAAAATGTGTTCATTTATTTTCTTTTTAGCAATATATTTGAAAATGGTGAAACTTTATTATGTATTTTTCTTTAGGACAGACACCGAGTATCTACATGAGAATTTCTAACCTAAGAGAGGGAGATGTGGAAGGGATATTACAGGAAAAATATTAATGAATTTCACTTTGGTGTTTTTTTATTGTCTTCATATTTTATTGTCACACATATCACTTTCTTATTCTTTTCAATATTTTCATTATTTATATTAGTTAAAAATATTATAATCCCACTTTATACATAATCTAAAATCCAGCTAAAGATTATTAATTCCTATATTTTATAACAATAATTTTTAAAGATTATTCTCTATCAAAAGGTATATTTATTTTAACCAAGAATATAAAAATCTGGTTAAAGACAAAGATTAAAATACAGATTGGTAAGCAGTTTGTTTACTAAAACTTCTAAAAATTTCTAACTTTCAAACTGAACATGTAGATAGGTCTACCATGTTACACTGACATTGAGTTTTAAAGCACCTTCAGTAATTCCTACTGGAAGGTAGAAGACAGGCCAGTTTATTTCTTAAAGTCACAACTTTTGATTTTTGTTAAGACAAGAATGCAATTTAGTTTGATGCTAGAATTTACATAGTAATAAAGAGAAACACTTTTTAAAAGAGTCTCTTGGAAATCAAGTAGGGAAGCTTGAGCTTCAAGCTGGTATAGAAACTGAACTACGCACCAGTGTTTGGCCTCCCCTAAAAGATACAGAGAACGAGCTTCAATCCTCCCCCTAGAATGGCCAGGAAGGTGACTTTTTAGTTTTTCCTTATAGAATTTTAGAACAGTTCTTAGTGACCCATCTGGTTTTGATTATTTGATTCATTTTTTTTTAATAGTTCAGTGAAGACAATAGTAATAGGAATATTTTTGTTAAACTTGTTTGGCTTTTGTTTGGTGATTGTCCATCATAGGTTCTGCTAATAATGTAATTTGTTAAGAATAAACAGGATATATTACCATATCCTGAGTTTAAAATACCAGGATTTGATTTGAGCTTTTGAATTATATCCTGATATTACAATAGTAGGTATTTCCCTACCCCTTTTAAAATGTAATTTTATAAAGTACCAATAGTTGCATCTTCATTATCAAGTAACTGTTTTTGAAATTTTCTTTTCTTTCAAATACAATTTGAATTTGGTTCATTATTAAGGGTCTCTGTAAAGGGCCTAATAGTAACTGAGGATTTTTAGGCCAAAATGATCTTTGTCACAACTACCCACCTCTGCCATTATAGCATGGAGGCATCCATAGACACCGTGCAAACAAATTAATGTGGTTGGCTTGCAATAAAACCTTATTTATGACATTGAAATGCAAATCCTCATATAATTTTCATGTGCCACTGAATAGCCTTTTGATTAAAAAAAAAATGGCCCTGGCTGGCGTAGCTCAGTGGATTGAGTGCGGACTGCGAACCAAAGTGTCGCTGGTTTGATTCCCAGTCAGGGCACATGCCTGGGTTGCAGGCCAAGTCCCCACTTGGGGGCACACAAGAGGCAACCACACATTAATGTTTCTCTCCTTCCCTTCCTCTCTAAATATAAATTTAAAAAAATAAAATAAAATATTTATAAAAAATTAAAATGGAAGAACTGTTCTTAGCTAGACCATAGTTTGCTGACTCCTGTTCTAAGGCAACTCTTGGTTACTGACACTAAAATGGAAACATAATGGTTCAGACCCTCAGCTAGAGGAGCTCCTGCTACCAGTTGAAGGTTAAGACTGTCAAAGGAAAACAGTGCACTCTGGCCCCTGCTGGGTGAAACCATTCCTGTGCATTCCTGTATGTTCTGGCCATCCTCCGTTTCTGATCTGTAATTTTTGTCTGGGTGCTCAGTGCTGCCTAGTGATTCTCTTCCCCTCATCTTTCCTGCCCTCTGTGGAGACCGTGTCAAATAGTCCATCCTCAAAACTGCAGCCCTGTTCACCTCCCAGCCCCATCTCATGCCCCACGTATATGTCTTGGCCTCTTAGCTTACCAAGGAAATAGAAGCCATCAAGCAGCAATTCTATCTCCTGCCTCCAAACCAGCAAACATAACCACATATAAACCCATTCTCCCAAAATTTTCTCCCAGTGAAATGGAGGGAGGGCTCACCTCGAAGGCATTGTGAGGCTACATAAATGTATACTCTATTTCTTGCTAATATGGTCTCATTGGCTGGGTCAGGGGTTTCTCATGAATTCCCACTTGCCGATTGACATCCATTTTGTTTTTCAACTTTGTTATGAGTTTATTCAGCCTGCTGTTCCATCATTTTAAGGATATGCGGTGGGAGAGGAGGAAGAAGCCTGGGTTCTGTTGCATCTGGCTTCGTCTCTTTCACACCATTTCTTTTGCTCTTATTTTCAAACACATATCTCTCTGTTTGTTTTACTAATGTTGGTGGTGCTGAAAGTCTTAGAGTAGACCCTCTTCTTTCACTCGCTACCTTCTCTGAAAAATAAACTACCCATTTCACTCTAATGACTCTCATATACGTCCCTAAAACTCTCGTTTTTCCTCCTGCACTTCAGTCACTTGGCATCTTTAACTTCAGAACTGCTCTGTCTCATGCATCACTTTATCTCATAAGGTGAAACCACCATCTCCTCGTTGCTTAAGTGAAGAATTTTGGCATCATTCTAGAAACTTCATTCAATCTTAGTTGATTCAGCCTTTTAAATATCTCTCCATTCTCTTTGCTAATTCAGGGCACAGTCGTCTTTTGCCTGTTGTACCTCCTCCCCACCTCCTATCTCTAAATTCTTCACATTGAATTTTTTAAAAAATTTTATTGATATTTTAGAGAGAGAGAAAGACAGAGACAGAGAGAAATTGATTTGTTGTTCCACCCATTCATGCATTCATTGCTTGATTCTTGTATGTGCCTTGACTGGGAATTGAACTCACAACCTTGGCATGTTGGAACAACACTCTAACCAACTGAGCTACCCCATCAAGGCTCCACACTGCATTTTTTAACAATCTTTCTAAAAGGTAAATCTTTCCTATAAGCTTAAAGCACTTCCATGACTACTCATGCACCTCAAGAAAACGTTTAAACGAAACCTGTCATTTTGGCCTGTTATTGCCTTATCCTTCTCAGCCCAGCCTGAATTACGTTCATTTCCCCAAACGTGCCATGCACTTTTCCCTATAGCCTTAAAAGTATGCCATCAGGGACACTTCACTTTCATTTTCAGGCCTGGATTAGTTCTTTACTCTGGCTTGGAAGCACTTCTCTGAAAGCTCACAAGACAGAAACAACCTGAAGCCTTGTCCCTAGAATGGGCCATAGTGTTTGGGAGATACCTCATACTATGAGCTGGGTTGCCTGGATTTTCCTATGTTCTAGGTTGAAGTCAACATATATCAGTTTCCACGTTAATAGCTTCTGCATAGTAGCAAGTTTCCATGATAACTGAAAGTTGTTCTCCTTAACATGACATATGACATATGACATGTGTATATATGAGACCATAAAGTACCAGGCAATTTCCAATATACATTCCAGACACCTTAGAAAGGAAGGATTAGAAAAGAGCTCTTTCTGAATACCATTGACATAGATGCCAGATTTCTCTCCTAGTAGAGGAGTAATAAATATGTTTGGTAAATACAGTCTGCAGGCCGAAATTATCTAATGTCTATAAGTTGATGAAGAAACGTTTTTTTTACTTCAGATACCAGTATGGGAGTAAGCGATCCAACCACAATATATGTATGACAGTAATTTAGACCATAAAGCTGCAAATGTATAATTTAAAGCCCCTTAATAATTTTACAGGAGAAGCAGTACAAAACAGTGATAACAAGTATGGATAGTGGAGCTACCTTGCTTGGGTTCAAATTTGACCTCCAGTACTTATTAACAGTGTGTGCGTTGGTTTCCTCCTGTAAAAGAGAGTTAATAGTAATGCCCACCTCATAAGACTGTGATGATGATGAATGAGTTGACATATATAAAGCCTTTAGAAAGCACTAAAGTTTTAAGTTTGAAAAATTAAGGAGCTCAAGGATGATTTTTATTTTGACTCTTCTAGACCCATGTTTCCCCTCATATGTAAGGAGCATCATGCCAAAAATGACCCTATGTTCTAGCATTTGACTGTAAAGGAAGTAGTTGAAAGGAGCTACCTTCATGAGGTGTATGCTTTGAATTGGCATTTTATGATCTCTGTAGTCCTGTCTACGTTTTTGAAGTCCTGCTCTTGAGTCTTGAACAGCTGGAGTGAGAATTTTAGTCTGTGACTACTAAAATGGGACACAGTCGAGTGCCTGGAGAATGTTCTAGGCATCTGAGCTGCCTACAATCCTAAGACCAGGAGACCACGATGCACATCTTATCTGGGGGAAAGTAAAAGTCATGGTATAAACATTTAATTTGCACCTCCAAACAGCAATAATTGTTTTCAAGCCTTCACAGAAATAATTTGAGAATCTATTGCTTCTGAGGAGGAAGAAATAAATTAAAATTCTAGATACCATGCTTTGGAAGCAGATGTTGGCACTGTCCAGAAGTGGGTGCAGGTGTTTTTTAGTCTTAGATTCTTTTTTTTTTTAATTTTTTTAATTTTAATTGTTATTCAAGTACAGTTTTCTGTCTTTTACTCCCGTCCCAGTTAGTCTTAGATTCTTTGTAAAAGTTGTGCCTAAAGGATGAAGGGGCCTAGAAAAGAAGAGGATTTTTATTTTTAATTTCCTTGATACGGAGGTGAGGGAGAGACAGGAAAATCACATGCTTTTTTCCCCATACTATTAATTTAACTCCTGTTTTAAAAACTATTTTGAGTTTATCATAAAACTGAAAAGCATTCGTCACTTTTATTTTCTAAGTGTTTTCTTCCATATAGGAACTTTGCATTGATGGCGACTAATTTGTGTGTTTTTCTTTTTTTTCTTTTTTTCTTTTTGCATGCTGTCCCCTGTGTTGGAACTCTCAATAGAGAGTAAGTTGGTTCAATATTTGTTGGAAACCTAACTTTACTGCATGACTGTGCAATTAACCCTTTTTCTCTATTTTCTCTCCCGAAGAGTTCATGCAGTGTTGGACCCTTTGCAATCCACGAAATGCTATTCGCAGTTATGCAAGCTGTCATTCTGTTTGGAGATGTGCTTTTTAATCTACTAATTAACCTAATTTGATTATGTTCTTCCGTTCTGTATTTGATGACTGGCACACCTAAGATACAAGAAAGGTTAAGTACAAGGCTGCCTCAATTGTAATAACTCATACTACAATTCTTTTGCAATAAATTACAGTCGTGAGATATGTTGGAGCATAAATTGATTCCATTGGATCATTAGAAACATAATTCCCAAGTTTCACAATTGTTTTTTAAAAATTTAGTTCCAGCCTCCCCATATGAACTTTCTAATAATCTGTTAATATCATTCCTTAAAAGCAAACAGAGCAGTGATTTTCAACATTTTCCCCCAAATTTTGTTGTAGTGTTATTTTAGCACATTCACTCTTCATTTTCTCCTTTAATCACAAGGAAACAGGAGACTATCAACATCTGACAGTGAACTCTTTGTGATAGGGCATTCCAGTAAGAAATATTATGCGAAATTCCCAATATATATTTTAGACAGATACATGTAGGCAGCATTGTTATTGAGTAGGTACCATCGATAAGATATAAGTGTTTTGAAACAAAATCATATTTATATTTTTATTTAGCTATGCTCACATTATATCTAGTCAAAAGAAATTTCTACTTAGGACACTGAAGGAAGTCCTCTTGAAGGGAATAGCAATTCAGAGTTTGACAGGAACATCAACTTTGGATATGTTAGCATGAGAAGAAAGAGCCTGCTGGGAATGACTAGCATGAGCCCAGAGACGTGGGAGATTTGGAAAGTTTATAGGAAAGAAAAAGAGTTAAATTTGGCTGGGATAAAGAGAGTCTTACAGATGTTCCTTTGCTTTGGGGAAAAAGGGTTGGCTACCAATTAATTACAGGGTATATTTCACTTAAGAGAAAATTCTTACTCTTTAAGGAACTTTTCCTACACATTCATTGAACAACTTTATATTCAGTCCTCAGCCTCTAATAACTTTGAATTTGGTTCTAATATGTGATACAAGGATGGATAAAAATACAGTCTTTATTCTCAATTGTTATATGTTCCAGATGGAAAGATAGGTAAATACAGAAAAAGTTAAATAGTACCATAAAGCTATTCCCACCACAGGTTTCCTCCACCAAGTAGGGAGGATCAGTGACTTATCCAAGAAGCTTCTAGGCTGGTAGCAAATCACATACTGTGTGTAGATAGAGTGAATGGGGAGTAGGGAAGGAAGTCAGGAATGTGCGTGATACGTGCTCAGGGACAAAGAGTTTATGTTGCCACATAGTCCAAGATCAGTTTGAAGAGTTAGGAACTTCTGTGAGCATATGAGACACTATTCTATAGACTGTGAAGGGACATTAATGGATTTTGTTTATATCAAAAGAGTAATAGCACAATTTGATGGTGAGAAAGAAGCATGAGTTGGCCAGCTTTCCATTTTGTAAATCGAGTTATATCGGAACTTAGCTATGCTCAACTTGTTTGCATACTGGGGCTGTACTACAACAGCAGAGTTAAACAGTTGTGACAAACACCACCATATGGCCCGCAAAGCTTAGAATATGTACTATCTGGCCTGTCACAGAAATGCTCTTCTCACCCCTGGTGTACAAGAAGCAGAAAAACTAAAGTCCGGCTTCTACAGAAATCCAGACCTGAGAACAGAGAGGCTGGGGCCTGCGATGATGGTGTGATCAACAGAGAGCGAGCCGGCTGTTCCAGACGTCATGGGACCTAGTGGGCAGGATCAGAGAGGCCCTTTTGGGAGGTCCCACTTCCTCTGAAAAGGGAATCAGTGTGAGGACTGGCTCTTAAATCACCCCACATTTTGGATGCAAAAGGGAAATGTATGGAAACAAGGATAGAAGAAAGGAGGGAAATAATAAGAGTAAAGCAGTATCAAGCTACGTTACTCTTGAAAAGGAAATGGCTCTTATTTGGTGAAATAATTATTGGAAAGACAACTAGAAACAAAGTCAAAGTAGGAGAAAAGTCATTGGAGAGTTTTATGTTGAATAACAGTAAAGTAGGTAAGCTAAGTTATCTAGCAGTTGAGTGCATGGAACACAACTGAAACCAGCTGTGGAAACCTGAGGCAAGTCACTTTTCTGGTTCTGTTCTCTAAGAACCAGGTAAAATGGGAGAGTCGACATAGGCATTCTATTGTGCATGATTTTCAGAATGGATTTTGGTATAGTGAAAGCTTAAACTTGTAATCTTCAGGAAAATAGGCAAGAGTTAGACAGTGGTGTGCGGGTAAACCAGGTTTGGGAGAAGGGTGGGAAGCCCTGATTTGTAGTGTTTGCTATAATTTCAGACATGTCAGTACTCCCACAATGGTATTTCAGGCCACCAATTAGCTTACAGAATTTCCGAATATTTCACAGTTGACTTTTCTAGGTAGGTGCTGACTCTCCAGCACACCTGGCTAAATAGATTTGCCAGGTACCAGCAAAAGTGAGTACTAGATTAGATTCACACATTCGTCATCGAGTAGGTCTAGTGAAGTTCAGTGTTTTTCTAGGCCAAGTTGAGGGCCAGACAGTTATAGTGAGAACATTAGCTAAGTTTTGAATCTAACAGAAGCCAGGTTTTGTGGCAGTGGCAGTGGGGGTCAGGGTGGGACAGAAGTTACTGACTGCATCATGAGTAAGAACAGTGTTGAAGGAGATGCTGCCTGGGTAGCAGAGTGCTAGAAAATATAAAGTAGTTGCGCTTGCTGCTCTTACGAATACAGAGCATCTTCAGCAAATAATGAAAGTGTACGTTTCTAATTCATACTCAAATGTTAAAGTTAGTTATAATTCTGATAGGAAAAAAACCTTCATTTCTAACATGAGAAAAATGGGAATTCATATATAATTGTATAAAGGAAATTCAAGAAATAAAATAGGTACTGAGAACAAAACTTTTAATTTTCAAATTGAAAGAGCTACTTTCAGATTAATTTTTTTAAACCATAGATTTTATAACTGTGATTACAAATTGTCTCAACACAACATGCCTGACATTGTCTTAAGAGTTACTTCCTATTTACCTAGACACAAATTTTCCAGTATGCTGTGGAATTTCTTGTAGAGATATAATACACATTAAATAAGTCATTTTCCATAAGTATTTTAATGACATACATCATTTATGAATATTAGCATCCCTTCCCTTAAATGTTTTTTATCTTACAACATTTTTTAAATTAATGGATTAATATTGGAACCAATTATAAAACTCATCAATAGAAATGGAGGCTAACAGCATGCCATCTAGGACATTTTTAGAAATCATTAAAATTTAGATGTAAATTTGTATTCTGAATTTATTTTATTTTAGTCACAGTTATCATTATCCCAAATCATTTAAGTTACTTTTGGGGCAGTTTCAGTAAACAATATATCTTATAACAAAAAATTATGTGACAACTGACATTTTGAGAAATCCGAGGAGCCTCTATTTAGCCCATTAGGGTCAGAATGATCTTTCACTTCAAGGTAGCTGTCAGCAGGGTCATCTTCTGATGACCTCAGTGCCACAGAGCTGAGCGCCAGTGAAGCCTATAGGTCGTTCCTCATCCTAAATTTCAGATGAAGTGGATTTCAGTTTAACCAGTTTGAGCTGTAGGTGTGCCAGTCATTACGGCCAACGTTTCTTTACCAAGTGATGCTGCATGGAATAGCTAATTGTCGAACTTCAGCAGAAGTTGGATAACATTTCAAATGCTCTTGTGTCACAGAGTCCAATGAAAGGCAAGAGAGATTATTTTTCTGCTTGGCTGCCAATCGCTGTGCCTCTGATTCCTATATTCCTTTCTACTACAGTTTGAATTGATCACAAATGTGAATATGTCGTCCTTTTTCTCCCCCCTTCCCTGTTCACCAACTGTAGGTGTTCAGCATGTTTTTGGAGACTTTAGTGGACTTCATACAAGTCCACAAAGACGATCTTCAAGATTGGTTGTTTGTACTGCTGACACAACTACTAAAAAAAATGGGTGCTGATTTGCTTGGGTCTGTTCAGGCAAAAGTTCAGAAAGCCCTTGATGTTACAAGGTAATTTTCTCATATATTTCAAGTTTAACTGATAATAATCAGGAATGTTTAGTTTCTGTGTTAGAAGTTCAGATATCTGAGTCTTTTCAAACTATTGGGATTGCACAGACTCTATTTCAGAATTGTTAATGATGCCCATTCACATGGTACATTTCATGCAACACTGGTCCTTAGATCAAATTCTGCTTTCTTTTATAAAAATTTCATTAACATTTGTGGATTAATTTAAAGTGGCATTATTTTTTATCATAATTAAGATGTATCTGCTGAGTCGAGGTAAAGATTTTATTCAATTTAATGTAAAAATAAAATATTTTCTAAATTTAAAAAGAATATTTTATTATGCATTGAAATATTTGTTATTTTTTTAAAGAAAATTTTGGCCCTGACTGCTGTGGCTCAGTACATTAGGCATTGTGCTGCAAAATGAAAAGTCACAGGTTCAATTCCCAGTCAGGGCACATGCCTCGGTTGTGGGCCAGGTCCCTGGTTGAGGGCACATTGATGTTTCTCTCTCTCTCTCCCTTCTCCCTCCCTTCCCCTCTCTCTAAAAAATTAAACAACCAAAATCTTTTTTTAAGAAAAGATTTTGAACCAATGTTATATTTTTACTTTCTTGTGTAGAAGGTTAAAGTGAATTATTTCAAATATCCTATTCATTTACGAAGTTGAAGTGAGTGTAGAATTTAGATATTAGGTGTGGAGAAACATTTCTGATAATGTTGAACATTTTCTGAATATGATTTGAGAAAGAGAGGAAGGCAGTGGGGCTTGGGAGAGAGAAGCATTGTTTGATTGCCTCTTGTACATGCCCTGACCTGGAATCGGACTGACAACCTAGGTATGTGCCCTGGTGGGAAATCAAACCCTCAACCTTTTGGTGTACGGGATGACACTCCAACCACTGAGTGACCAGCCAGGGCTTGATTATACCTTTTTAATTAAATCCATAGTTGAGGCAAAATAGACCATTATTTACTATAGTGTTGCTTTTTTTTTTTTTAATAGTGTTGCTTTTTAACCCCCTACAGGATATAAATACAATAGTTCAGATTTTGGGGGGAATAGTTTTTATTGTGTATTGTATCACAAAGTCTGTACCACATACAGATACATATACTTAATGCATACTTTTTAAATGACATTATGTTTTTGGCATTAAACATAATTTCCTGTTAAGTTTGCTAAATGCTTACTTGCTGTTTTTATTTTGTTTTGCTTTCCCCTCTTATTTTAGAGAATCGTTTCCAAATGATCTTCAGTTCAATATTTTAATGAGATTTACAGTTGATCAGACTCAAACACCAAGTTTGAAGGTAAAAATTTGAAGTCTTTTCAAGACATTATAAGGAATTCGAATGTCTTAGTAATGAAGTTATGTTAATTTATATCTGTCACATGAGAAGCTATTCAATCCTTGGATTTTGTTTTTATAAACTTTCAGACAGCCAAGCCAGCACTTCGGGACCAGCTTCACTCTTTTTGGAGCTCCAAGGTTTTTTTGTTTTTGTTTTAATCTGCATTATTTCTTTTCTTAACTCTCTTTACAATTTCTGCAGTGTTTCAGATAATGTTTGTATGCATCTGCGTTCAACTACTAACCTTTGTAAGCCTTGAAAGCATGCACATAATTTAATTTCGAATGTTATTCAAATGCCAGGCTGTTCTTTGGAGAAGCTTACTGGGGGTACACATTTGGAAGGCGACACAGTATGGCCATCTAACCCTAAGCTCGTAATGCAGACTTGCTTTATAAAGTCTCGTCTAATTTTATGTTTGTGATTTCCCAACACTTTTCTTAAAAATTTAGACTCTGAGTAGGTATTTTGGGCGAAATGTCAGTTTTGCCTATATTTATTTTAGTAAACAAAAAATTTTAAGTTTAATCTCAGTGCTGTTTTCCTTAACTAAAATAGTAACGTGTTTTTTCTTTTTTTTCAATGTGGTATTTTTGATGTGTGCATAAAATTTAGAATCAGGATTGACTTCCTCAATTGTTATTAGCACACATTTCCCAATTAATTTATGTGAAAACTAGGTGGATTCCAATTTGTTATAAAAGTAATTATTGAATTTAAATTAAAAACAATTTAATATAAACGAAGAACTCCTGAAGTTTTTCCTAAAAATGTTTCTTAGTATTATTAAATGAGATTTAAAGTCAGGGAAATAACAAGCATATGTACGTTTACAATTCTTATATTTTTCTGCTCTGTTTTGCACGAAATACATTTCCACAAGCATTACTGCCCAGGACTGATTTTGTTTAAGTTTCTGAATATGTTTTTGCCTTAAAATCATGATTATGTTTCTTACCAGGGTTGGCTTACACTCAACATGTTATTTTTTCAGCGCTGTTTTGTGCGGGAAATTCCATCCCTTAATTTTGAAAAGCGACCTGCAGAAGAGAATAATTTACTTGATACTGTTGAGAAATATTTTTAGAACTCATCCCTTTTATTTTTTTATTTTTTAAGGTTTTATTTATTTTTTAGAGAGAGGAGGATGGAAGGGAGAAAGAGAGGGCAGGAAGCATCAATGTGTGATCCTTGCCTCTCCTGTACTCCAGCTGGGGATCTGGCCTGCAACCCAGGCATGTGTCCTGACAGGGAATCAAACCTGCAACTTTTTAGTTCATAAGCCTGCACTTTGTCCACTGAGCCACACCAGCCAGGGCAGAACTGATTCTTTGTCCAAGGCATTGTGCTAAGCATTTAAAATTTATAGTGCCATGTAAAACTTTATAACATTATTATTATTATTATTATTATTATTATTATTATTATCTGTAATAACTGATAAACTGTAAACTATAAATAGGGTTATGATTTAGGTATGATTTTATATTTTTCACAGTGTGTCATGGTTAAATATAAGAAAGTAATAAGATAGGAAGAAATGGTAATGCAAAGTGACTTTATTTGAGTAAGTAATATTTTTTTTAAATAAGTGTAATTTGTTGACCTCTTTTTTTCTGGGTTTCACAAATATGTAGAATTATGCACACCATAGCACTTAGATTATTTTTTGCTCTCTTAAGAAGAATTCATGTTTGTCCTATGAAAATTATAGACTATGTTTATAACCTTCTGAAATACCCTACTAAAATGTAAACTTTATAATGATTACATGTGTATTGTGGTGATTTTGCCCATTTGGTATAATAAACACATATTTTTTGAAACCCTTTTAAAACTTTACATACCTCTATAAATTACCAAGACACTGCCAAAATTGAATCTCATTTTGCAAATAATGTGGCAAATTGAAACCAAAATACATTGATGTTCATTTTTTTTAGTTTACTGTAGCAGCTTTCAGGTGTTAAGACTAGCAGAAAATGATACGGCTTGAAGAAGGCAGAATCTTATGTGCTCCCATAATTTAGTGGAGCCTGCAACTGCACAATTAACCATGAAGTCTGTTTTCCTTTCCACTGTGCATTTTACTCAAGGGTGGCTGATAGGTTAACTCTTGGTTCTTTTCAATCCATTTCATAAAATTACAAATTACTTCTTAAAATTCATTCATTAGGAAATGAAGAATGTAATTTGATCCTTTATGTCTTGTTTGTTTGTTTTTCTGGAAACAGAAAAGGGAAAATACACAAGCGTCAGAAACGTATTGTAATATTTTACTTCCTGTGTATTATCTTGGAACTCTCCAAAGACCTTGCTTTGGATTGAGTGAGAGAAGTAACACATTAATATCAATAATAAGGGAAGAAAGAGCACAGAAAAACTGATTACCTTAATCTTTGGCACTACATTTTCAAAGTTACTGTCTTAATCATACATTTAAACCTTTCTTCAAAGTCAGGACATCAGCATGTGTTCGGCATCTTCTGTACGTAAGGGCTGTGCACTCTGCCTGGTGCCATTTCTGAAGTGTATCAGTAAAGCCTTAGAGAGCCGTTATGTAGAAACCCTGGAATGTCTGAAGACGGAATTTAAAAATAGTGGTTTTCAACCTATTTTTCTGCCCCAACATACCTGAAAGAAGGGAGATAATTTAACCATGGCTTTTCATAAGAATAAAAAGGGCTAATTCTGAGGAAGAGGCGTGCTGGGCCCCCGCCTCCTGCTGATGTTGAAGCCTGCAGCCACCATGCAGCGACACATCAGAAATTCCTGGAAGAATAACAAGACTTTTTAAAGTACTTATAACTCATATACAAATAAGTATTGTCTTTTCTCCAGTGGTAGTTGTGTAAAACTTTTTTGTGACAGTTCTTGTGGAAGGTAATTCTGGCACTTGGTGGACCTATTAAGGAACCTGATCTCATTGTATCAGTCTTCCTGTATACTCGACAAAAACCCTGTATGGCCACCTTAATTACTCACTCGATGTGTAATGTCTTTTCAAAATACTGCGCTCCATTTTCCCAAAAGCCCAGTTACACTCAGTTGATAAAGACGGGCTCTCAGGGAGTCTAGACAAGAGTCAGCTATCAGCTCCAAACGCAGACTCAAGGAGAGGTGTATAATTTTGTCACGAGAGTCTTCAGCAGTTGTTCAAACACGGGCAGTGAAACATCCGGGACGTAAAGGTTCTACTATGTGTGAAAAACAAAAGTCCACACTGTCGTATACTTGTACCTCAGGTAGGTAGGTGGCGGTTTAATTCTTTATTGTTGTTGTTTTCCTTTCTATTTGTCAAAAAACTATCACCTAGTTCTTGGAGTGTTCTCAGTGTCCCTCAGTGACCACCTGACTGTCCTGTCTCATTGTGCTTACCTCTGCAGGTGAAGGTTGCTATCCTTAAATATATAGAAACTCTGGCCAAACAGATGGATCCAGGAGACTTTATAAATTCCAGTGAAACTCGCTTGGCAGTCTCTCGGGTTATCACTTGGACAACAGAACCCAAAAGTTCTGATGTTCGGAAGGTATGTTTTAATACAAGGTTTGGAGAATAAATTAGAAAAGCAATTCAGTCATTTTGGATTACCAGTGAAGGAAGCTAGTGTTTTCAGGACATTACCAGTTAGCATTGATGTGAAGACCTTTTTAAAAAATCTCTTCTAAATTATGTTAAGTTTTATCCACTTAATATGAGTATAATTTCAAACCTAGGATAAAAGAATTATCCTTGCCATAGTCCTCTCAATCTCTAATCTTACAACCATTCAAAGTATTCCAAATCTTTCCCCTTGTATTTACTTATGTATTTCAGATAAGAGCTCACACTTTTCTTGACTTATTAACTGTATTTATATTGATTGATCCATTATTGGTCATTATTGGATCATTATTGATTGATCCATTGACGAATTTAGTCATTATGTATCTGTCTGCCTTGGTAAATTAGGATCTTGCATTCTCGTATTACTCCCACATCCTTTCCACTGGTGTTGGGCACCAATGGAAGAGTTCCACATTTTGACTTGGGAAGTATTCACTCCTGTACCACGTGAATAACTCCTTTCTAATGTTTTTAAGTATCTGTCAGTATTTTCAACATGATATTTTCCTATCCTCAAGAATATAGATCATTTATTTTCTGGGAAGCTCCTTCCTAGACCTTCTGTTCTTTTCACCACATTCCCAAGACTTCTGTTTACCCCTAATCATTTATTTCTTACATCCTATATCAAGCTCATTTTTTCAATATTTGCTCCAAAAGAGCATGCAGAGTATGAATTTTGTGACCTGTAGTTTTATCTATCTTCTTGTAGTCCTTTGTTAGGAAACTGAAGCGGTACTGGACATGGATAGAGTGACCCTGGAGCCGTCCGGGTCATTTCTGCTGCTGGTTTTTTTAGTTTGTGTTTGTTGTATTTCCATCTTCCCTTCTTTCTTTCAACAAAGAACTTTTAAAACATATTTATGGGAAAGATAGCCTTGTGCTATTGAACAGAAACATTAGTCAAGAAAATGGCCTCCTCTGAGTAACCCCAGCATGCCCGTCTCCTCGTGTCCTTTGTTTTCTAGGCGGCACAGTCCGTGCTGATTTCCCTGTTTGAACTCAATACCCCAGAGTTTACAATGTTATTAGGAGCTTTACCAAAAACTTTTCAGGATGGTGCTACCAAGCTTCTTTATAATCATCTTCGAAACACTGGCAATGGAACTCAGGTATTTTTCAGTTATTTTTCTTGTTTGTTGCATAATATTTTTTTTTAAACAATAATCCTTTCTTTTACATAAAGTAAACTTTTGACCCTGGTTAGGAATTTTACATCTACATTGGACAACATTTCCTGAGCCGAAGTAAATATTGTCCTAGAAAGGATAGAGTCCTTGGGACTGTCATGTTTATATTCTAATTTAGTGTACATTAGGGTGGCAGTGAATGGTGGCTACAGTACAAACAAGGAAAGCAAAATGTGAGCCAGAACTTAGATGAAGGCATCAGCTTTGTAAGCCATTAGAATTAGAGCATGCTTTTTAGATGAACTAGTTCTTGAGGACTGGTGGGATGACTTATACCAGGGTTAGCAAGTCAGTCCATACAGGGTGATGCTTAAAAAGGTATGTTCACCTTTATACTTACAGGCTTGTCGGTCCAGAGGGGCTTGGATATACTGGATTTTGTTTCAGGAAAATACAGTTTGAGTAAATGAAACATGCCAGTGTTACATAGCAGAATGGTAGAGGATTATTTACATAATATGCCTACAGAATTGAACTTGTCTGTAAAAGACAGACCTTTGACAATGGGTAAAGGAGAAAATAGATTTACTTATGGCAGGCGTAAGGTCAAGTCTGAGGGTTAAGGTAAAAATCTGAGAATAATTTCCTGGAACCAGACTCAATTCTCTTTTTAAAAGCGGAAGGGGTTATTTTGTTACATCTTAAGAGAGAGGCAAATTTATAATATGACCAGATTTTTATGCCTTTGGTATCTTTGTGAAAATCATTTGTAAAGCAAACTCAAGGAGGAATAAAATTTCAGCATTAGTAATGTTTGGAGAAAGGAAATTGGCTCAGAAGAGGAAAGCTAATTTAAAATTATTAATTTGGGATCTACTAAATCTTTGAGGAAAAGATATCGATAGTATTTGAGAATCAGAAGTGGATGAAGAGAACAAAAAAAAGAATAGATTTCTGAATGGCAAGAAAGGCTTTTCCCTGCAGAAATCAGAGATAAGTATATGACTAATTAAAATACAGATTTTTCAATATGACTTGCGTATTATTCAACTTCTTAATGTATGTTTTCCTGAGACCTTTTAGTTGAACTTAACTGTCAAATGTTAATATCTGTTTGGTTCCCCCATCAGAGTTCCATGGGGAGTCCTTTAACAAGACCAACACCACGTTCCCCAGCCAACTGGTCCAGTCCTCTTACTTCTCCCACCAACACATCACAGAATACTTTGTCTCCAAGGTAATAAAGGGGTAATTTTCTGTCATGGTTTGTTATTGCAAATTCCATTAGT
Organism: Carollia perspicillata; assembly: GCA_004027735.1. Classification (NCBI taxonomy): domain Eukaryota; kingdom Metazoa; phylum Chordata; class Mammalia; order Chiroptera; family Phyllostomidae; genus Carollia; species Carollia perspicillata. The sequence continues at coordinate 65,391 of PVKM010001699.1, forward strand.
AGAAAACAGACATTAATATAATTCCAGCTGATTTCCACTTGACTTGAAAGGTCTTAGACACATTGAAACTTAGTAGATTCAAAAAATATAACATTTATTCCAAAAGTAATCCTTTCAATTATAATAATGCATACAATATAGAATTTTTTAATAAGTCAAAAGGAAACTAACTTACTGACACAACTTTGTAAATTACCGGTTGTTACATTGAATAGCATAGTTTCTCAGATATGCTGTACAAATTTAGTACATTCCAAATTCTTTTACTTATACTACTTAGTAAAAATGGTGAGGTTAAGTTATTACAGTGATGGATATTTAGATCTGAGTTGGCCAACCACTTCTAAAATGGGGGAAAAATATAAGCTTATAGATAAAAAACATAAAAATAGAGAATAGAAAAGGGATAAATATAAAATGACATTATAAATACTTCTTAGGAAAAATGTAACTGTGAGGTTGGTCTTTAATATAAAATCTAAGAAATGTATAATTTCACACACTGGAGCAATTCAAGCATGGGCTATATTTCACATGAAGATTTTGACTCATTAATGAACTAATATTTTCCCCTTTTCCTGTTCTTTTATAAAGTAGTTTGCATAGTAGTTCACACTTATAGTTATTAGCTTGATTTTTTTTGTTATTAGCCATATATACCATAGAATGTTTCATCATATTCATTACAATTATATGATACTACATCAGCATCTAAGAAAAATATATTGCAAATTTATCATCCAGCCTATTTCTTCCATGTTATATAAATGTAACAATATTAATAGCTACATGCCAGCCTCAGTTGAATTTTAGAATTTGATTATAGAATTCATGTCAATAATATGTTCAGTGTTAAAAATCCTTTGCCTTCTTACAGATTTGTATAAAGTACATTTATCTCCTGTTCAAGTATTGTTCTTAGTGTGAGTTAATCACAGGAATCAGCAGACTTTCTGTAAAGGGCCATGTGGTCAATATTGTAGGTTTCATGGGTCATGCAGTCTTTGTGACCTCTACTCAACTCTGATGTTAGCGGGTGAAATAGCCTCAGACAGTACCTAAATAAAGAGCATCTCTGTGTTCTAACATGCTTTCATTTATGCACACTGAAATTTGAATTTCATAAAATTTTCATGTGTCATAACACATTATTCTGATTTTTTTCCAACTGTTTAAAAATGTAGCCCTGGCTGATGTGGCTTAATTGGTTGGAGCATCATCCCACAGACTGACAGATCTTGGATTCGATTTCTAGTTAGGGCACATGCCTAGGTTGCAGGTTCAGTCCCTGGTTGGGGCATGTACGAAGAGGCAACCAATCAATATTTCTCACATTGATGTTTCTCTTCCTTTTTCTCTCCTTCCCTTCTGCTCCCTCTAAAATCCATAATGCCTTTGGGTGAGGATTAAAAAAATATTTTAAAAAAGCATTCTTAGATTTCAGGGGTCATAGTTTGCTGATGCCCTGGTTAATGAGAATTTTTTAAAAGTGAAAAGACAAACTAGTTAAGTCATTAGAGTCACTGTAAGCCGCCCTTAATGGGTGGACAAGGGGACATGTCCTTTAACCATTCATAGCTATTGGGTTTCGTTTTGCTTTGGGGAATATATTCTCTAACCCCATTTTTATAAGTATCCTACATAAGCTCCTCTAATGTGTTTGTAAACCATACATAAATAATAAAAGCTGTTCTTTTTTTATAGTGCATTTGATTATGACACAGAAAATATGAACTCCGAAGATATTTATAGCTCTCTTAGAGGTGTCACTGAAGCAATTCAGAATTTCAGCTTCCGTAGTCAAGAAGATATGAACGAGCCATTGAAAAGGGATTCCAAAAAAGATGATGGCGATTCAGTGAGTGTTTGGATATTCTTACATTGCAGACTTTTCCATTAAGAGTTTTTGGTTGTTTGTTTTACTAACTTTGCTTTCTGTCATTTTCAGACATCATTGTATAGGGGTCAATCACAAATATTGACTGTGTATCTACCATGAGTCTTAGATTTAGAAGGCATATTTATGCCCCCATGGTCCTTGTAGATTTTCGGATAGAGCTGAGAGTACTGTGGAGTTTTAGGTTAAAATGTAAAGTGAATCTATTTTAGATTAAGTAGTCAGGAAAGACCTCTATCAAAAGGTGACATTTGCATTGAGATCGAAATACAGGAGAGGAGAATTCCTTAAAAGAAATAGCAAGTGCAAAGACAGTTAGATGAGAATAAGCTATGTGTAGTTGATGGCCAGGGCAAAAGCCAGTGCAGTTAGAGCATTATGAAAATGGGGGGAGCCCTAGCTGGTAGTGGCTTATTTGGTTGGAGTGTTGTCCCATAAACCAAAAGGTCGCAGGTTTGATTCCTGGTCAGGGCACATACCTACGATGTGGGTTCAGACACCCATCAGGGCACATACAAGAGGCAACCGATTGATGTTTCTCTCCCTCTCTCTCCCCACTTCCCCCTGTCTTTAAAATCAATAAGCTTGTCCTTGGGTTAGGATACAAAAAAATTTTTTAAGAAGATGGGGAATGATATAGGGGCCAGATCACATGGGCGTTGTGAGACAAAATAAGACATTTAAATTTTTTTCTGTTAAGTGTAGTGATAGTGATTTGCATTATCAGTTGTTTGTGTGGTTCCAATAACAACATTACGATGTAGCTGATATTGGAATTACTGTGCATTTTGTTGCTTTTGCTATTATACAAAGAGCACTCATTTTTTACTATACTAAGACTTTTCTCTGATGGTCTAGTCTATTGAGTCTATTGCCCTCAACAGGTGTCTTCATAACTTTACTATGAGCTTTGACATAATGAATGTAAGTTTTAACTCATACTGATTTCCATTACATAATTTTTCCCCGCTGGTTATTGTTACCTTTTTTAGATAGCCTTTTAAGCAGTAGGGAAACATTTTTTTAGAATTTTGGATTGTTACTTGAATATGAGTTAATTTGCTATGCCTTCCCCTTCTCGTTACTAGATGTGTGGTGGCCCTGGGATGTCCGACCCAAGAGCAGGAGGTGATGCTACTGATTCAAGCCAAACAGCCCTTGATAATAAAGCTTCATTGCTCCATTCCATGCCCGCTCACTCCTCTCCACGCTCTCGAGACTATAATCCATATAACTATTCAGACAGCATCAGTCCCTTCAATAAGTCTGCCCTCAAGGAAGCCATGTTTGATGATGATGCTGACCAGTTTCCTGATGGTATGTTCTGTGTCATAATGTTGCTGCTGCCTATGTTTTGGTGGACTGGTAATCCATGAAACAAAAGAAATATATATGCTCTTTTTTGGTAACCTAAGAAAGTAAGGATCTTTGGGATGGTAATGGTATCTCTCATCTTCTAGGGGCTCACGTCTAACGCCTTGGTAGCTGTCTTCCCTAGAATGAGAAATAGTGATCATCTGAGATCATCCTTGAAATGACAAAAACCTCAGTGGCCTCCCAGAAATAACAAATCAATTGTAGCTTATAAATTTACTTCAGACACCAGTCAGTCATTAATTTTTTTATCAGAATGGCAAAACTCTTTGAAAGAATACCCATTCTTTACAATAGCCTTTTAAGTATGAAGCTGTAAACAAAATCTTTAATAAGATATATCCAAGGACCAAATATGGGAAAAGCTACCATTAAGTTTTGGAGGTGGCTCAGACCTAAGTTCTTATGCTTACAATGGGCTTGCATGTAAGCTCAACATTACTGAGCTCCACAGCCTAATAAGTGGGCTGACCTTCCTGAGTCTTACTTGTTTAGGCTAAAAGAGGATGGAGATGTTGTACTACCTGCCCTACCGGTCACAGTGTGCAGTAAGGTGCAGGAAAAAATGTGTAATAACTAGTTAGAAATTATAAAACACCGCAAATGTTTTAGTTATTTTTAATAATAAAGAATTACATTTCCCTCTACAAATGACTTGATCCATTGATTATTTTTTTAAGGCTCAAGTAATGTATGGTTATGTATAAACTACCTATAGCTAAAGTTGCAAGTCTCCCTCTCAACACTATATTTAGGTAGTTTCTGATCTTCCTTTATTCCTCCAGTGTTGCTGTCAGTGAACACATTTTGGCAAAAACTTTTATGGACACACATAATTCACCCTGAGAGATTTCTAGAGGTAAAATTGCTCAGTTAAAGGATGTATAAGTTTAAGGTTTGAGACCCAGTTACAAGCTTAAAACTCTTGACCAGTTTAAGTACTGCTGATTTTCTTACCAACACAGAATGTTTAAATATTTTTAATTTTTGTTACTGTGATGGATATAGAATAGGTGATCCTAATAAGCATTTGCTTACTTCATTAGGATGATTGAGAAATTAGGTATCAGAAATCTTTTTTAATTTTTGTAATTTTGATGAGTAGAAAAATTTTTTATTACTAATGAGGTTGACGGATTATATTTTTATAAACATGTCATGTTAAGAGACTTTAATATATCACAAAGGCAAAATTATGACAAGGTTCCGAACTATGTTTAAATTATATATGAATCTATAAAATTGCCCCAGTTACACACTTAGGTGTGTTTTAATCTGTCACAAATAGTGAATATGTTGCTGAATTTTTATTCACAACAGCAGCATAACAGGAATGAATGTATTGGACCTAGCATGAAAAGCCCTTGAACCCTGTGGCAGCAGCGACAGCCTGGGAAGTTGAGACGCAGCGTTAGTGGCTTTAATTGTATTAAAATTATTTCTGCATAGAGGTCACAAACTGGCAGACCAAATTGGGTCTACTGACATTTCTTTTTTCTTTTTAATTTATATTTATTGATTTGAGAGAGAGAGAGACATCAATTTGTTGTTGCACCCATTCATGCACTCATTGCTTGATTCTTGTATGTGCCCTGGCAGGAATCGATACAGCTTTGGTGTATCTGGGAAAACACTCCAACCAATGGAGCTACCCAGCCAGGAGAGTCCACTGCCATTTCTTCCCTTCGCTGATATATATAGATTTAATGTAAAACAATTGAAAGCTAATAGTTGGAGTTAGAGTACAAAGAACTTTTTTCTTAAATCATTTGAAAGTAAGTTGCCAGACTGATGCCCCATCATCCCAGACACTTCAGAATGCAGTTTCTGTGAACAATAACATTGTCCCTCATAACCACAATATATTCATCAAAAGCAGGAAATTATCATCAGTACGTTAATGACCACCTATTCTAAACCCCATACAGTTTTGTCCGTTGTCCCAATAATACCCTAGAACTAGAGGGTTTAGTCAGAACCTCACAGTGCATTTATCATCATGTCTCCTTCAGCATTCAGTATTTCCTCGGCTCTCATGACCGAGGTTATAAAGGTTACTTTAGAAGGTTAGAGACCAGTTACTTTGTAGCATTTCCCTCAGTTTAGGTTTTCTGATGTTTTCCCAAGATGAAATTCAGGTTATGTACTCTGGTGACAGTATCATAGAAGTGATGGTGCATTCTTTCAAGTAACACGTAATTTCACTTTCCACCCTGACTGGTGGCAGTAACTTTGGCCACTTGGTTATGGTGGTGCGTCCCAGGCTTCTGCACTGTGAAAGTACTCTTTTTCTAATCAATAAGTGTTTTGTGGAGACATACTTTAAAACTGTGTAAATATTCTGTTCCACATTAAACTTACAATTTATTCATTAAAAATTCATTTATAGCCCTTACTGGTGTGGCTCAGTGGACTGAGTGCCAGCCCGCAGACCGAAAGGTTGCTGCTTCAATTCCCAGTCAGGGCACATGTCCGGGCTGCAGGTCGGGTCCCCACTTGGGAGAGTAAGAGAGGGAACCAGTCTGTTTCTCTTGCACATAATGTTTCTCTTCCTCCTTCTTTTCTCCTCTCTCTAAAACTAAAAAAATAAAATACTTAAAAAATTTATGGACATATTTATAACTGTATGGACTCATGGTTTTGTGTTGTATCAATGAGTTATGCTTTGTAACCGTCATTATTTATTTTATTACTCAAATTGTCCTTGATTTGACCAGCAGGATTCTATTCAAGCTGGCTTTGTGTCCTCGTGACATGTCTCCATCTTTGCATTCTGGAAAAACAAAATATTATACTGTCTGTGATGCAATCCTGGAATCAAGCATTTCTCCAAGGATCAGTCCTTGGTTTCTTTTCATAGAAAACGATGCACTGGGTATACACTAGGGTGCACGTCTGCTAGCGAGACACCTGCCTGTGCCCTCTCGGGCCAGAGCTGTATGACACTCTGATTTACGTCTGCTTGTTTCTGTGTCTATCCGTAGGGATGTGTTTACACTGCACTCCAGTTCCAGTCATCCAGTACCACGAGATTAACTCTACTTTCCTCCCTTTCCAAACTGAGAACCCCTTTCTCAGAGAGCGAGACACCTGGCTTCCCTTCTCTCTAATGTATTTACCCACTGGACCAGTCCTCCTTTATGCACCCCGTTTCCATCTCCACCACCACCACCACCTCCCGTGCTCCTCACTATGCTGGGCTCTTCCCTCCCACATGGACACCCTCCGCCTACTGGGCTCTCACACCCTGTGCCATGGATGTCCTTCTCATTCTGCTTGGACTCTGACAGGGCGCACCCGGTCGCCACTCCATTTGGGCCCCCTTCTCACCCTGACTGGGCTTTCAAACCCCATGCTTTCCCCTCCCAAATGCAGAGATCCTCCTTACTGTGCTGGAGGATCTGTGCCCCCAGGCCTGGCCATGTGTAATTTGGATAAGTGGAAAAATAATATTTTATGAAATTGAGGAACTATATGTTTACCTTCTCATGTTAAGAGACTTAATATGGCACAAATATTACAAAATCAAAATAGCAAAATCACTCCTTTTTTGTCTGATGTTCTTCTCTTTTACCAAGGTTCATATATATTTTTCCATGTCAAGGGAAGACATCTTGGAAAATTAAATAGCCGAAACCTAAACAGGGTAGGATATTTTTGAATTGCTAACCTAATTTTTTCACAACATAATACCTGATTGACATAGGCATCCATTTTTGGTTGCATAAACACTTTGTGAAAACGGATAAGCCCTCAGTTAAACCAGATAGTTGCCCCAAGTTTCATATAGCAATTGTTTTCATTGTCTATTTTTATTTTTAATTTTGAGATGGAGGTAACTAATTTGCCATTATTTATTATAAACATTGCTAACAGTATCCTTTTCAAAAAAAATTTATTAACCTTTCTTGCTGTTTTGATTTTCCTTTCAGACACCAGGTCCTCCCCCCCGATTTGCAAAATTTATACTTTTTGTCTGTTTTTAAAACCTAAAACTTTGGGGAAGAGATAATTATTTTGTTAAACTCAGATAAAGGAAATGTTTTAAAATTCTGAGACAAAGTATATCTCATTTAGATGTCTCTGTTTACATTACAGACAGATACATTGTTGATTCATTTATCAGAATTAACAAGTCAAAAAAAAAAAATCTACCCCAGCCAGTGTGACTCAGTAGGTTTGGCGTCATCCACAAACTGAGAGGTCGCTGGTTCAATCCCAGGTTGGGGCACGTCAAAGGCAGCCAGTTGATGTTTCTCTCTCACATTAATGTTTCTGTACCTCTTTTTCTCCCTCCTTCCCTCTCTCTAAAATCAGAAATAGCAAAATTTTTAAAGAACATCCATTGTCCATGTCTAATTATGATCTTTGTAAAAGTTTGCCAGGGACTGTAATATTCCAGAATACTACCTTTGTTGAGGATGATACTGTATTTAGAGGAGGCTCTTAGCAGAGTTTGCCAGGCTGAAAGACTATCCTATAGTTTTTGAGCACTGCAACAAAAATATTGCTACACTGGTAATTGTGCCAACAGTTGTCCTGAGGACAGAGGCATATTAGTATTGGTGAGTTTATTGTATCCCCACCCCAGGGCCTCACCGTGACTCTAGGAGGTGGGTGCTACTTTCCCATTTTACATTAAGAAAACTGAGCTCCATAATGATTAAGAATATGCCCCTATGACACAAAGCGTAAGAGCAGAGGTTTGGTCCGACTCTAGAGCCTGCAGCTATTTTTCACAGGACCACAGTGCCTCTCTGTTGATTATTGCACTGTAACTAATTAATTCAGGACCTTAGGCTTATCTCATTTATACGATATAAATAGTTCAGTTGTGTAACAAATAATTTATGTGCTTTCTTTGGCAGAAATTATTTTCCTGTCTGTCATTTCTTTTTTTTTTTTTTTTACTCAGGCAATTCCAAAGGTTTTATTTTTTTTTATTTTTTTATTTTTTTTAACTTTTTTATTGATTATGCCATTACAGTTCTCCCATTTCCCCCTTCATTCCCCTCCACCCTGCCAACCCCCTCCCACCCACACTCCCCCTCTTTAGTTCATGTCCATGTATCATAAGTTCTTTAGCTTCTACATTTCCCACACTACTCTTGCCCTCTCCCTGTCTATTTTCTCCCCA